>CM038465.1:28712371-28909579 GCA_021464415.1 Lonicera japonica | reverse complement strand
CTTTTTGATTTGTTTCCATCAAACAAATGTTTTGTGACTTGTTTTCAAATAGGTTTGAACCTTAATTAATTAGTTACAATCCGTATTTTGAATTTTAAAAAGTAATTTTATATTTAATAATAAATGAATTATATAGAATTAAATATGCATGACACTTTAAGTCTCTCATAGAAGCATGTACGTCTAATACGATGCGTGTGCAAAATTAAACCCATTTTCTATAATTTGTTTAAATACTTTAATAACATACAAAAAAGCGACAATATTTTTATGTGTAAGGTCTTGGGTTTGAATTTCTTAATTAAGCTTCTTTTTTTTATTTTTATTTTTATTTTTTAGCATATGGGGGTCTTTCGGTAGTTCAATAGAGACACCAAAACCTTCCTCGGGTTTAATTAATAGTATAGGATAATAAATGTACTCCTCTCGTAAGCGAGAGGTTGATGATTCTAAATTGAGAAGGCAAGTTTCAATGCATAACTTAAAATGGTCTAATTTGGATGCGGACTCGGAGCGAGAGCTACTAGTTGCAAATTCAAAGTGAAAACAAGTTCTAGGAGATGACTTGAGGCTGTGGAGATGAATACTCAGACTCCATCAAGTCCAATTTAAATCTCTTTACAATAATCTATCTACTATTGTATAAAGTAAGAAAGTATTATGGCGGTTATCGAAATTGTTTCTTGATTTTGGATTTTTCAATTTTGCCCTTGCAAGTTGTTATTTCACAAAAAGATCGATATTTGCATAAACGACGAGAGTTGAGCGCTTTCTTGTTAGCGAGAGTAAAAAAACTTTTGACTGCTGCGCTATTAATCATTTTCTTTTGAAGCTAGTTATATTCGAATAAGCCCCCCCCCCCCCCCCCCCCCCCCCCCCCCCCCCCCTTTTTCCCCGTGTTTGGAAAGCAAGAAAGGAAAAGGAAAGTGAAGGAAAGTTGGTTTTGCCACATTTATTTTGGTTTGGGGAAAGCATGTTCATAACTTTCCCGTAACTTTCTCACAAGAAAGTTTTTCTTTCAAAATGCAAAGTAGGATTTTGCGAGAAAGTCGATCACAAGAAACTTATGCAATTATATACACATATATATAATTATTTGAAAAATAACAAAATATTTATTTTGACTCCAAAGTACAAAATAAATTATTATTAAATCTGTGTAATATATATATATATATATATATATTTTAAATATCATAATAGTAGTTGTCGGAAAATTACACTTCTTATATCATACTGCTTATAAATATTAATTTATAGATTATCATTCATTTTCTTTATAAAAAATTATAGATTTACTTAAAATATTTGTCTCAACAATTTATTTTTAAAAGATGTGCAATTATTAATATAATTATAATTGTTGTAAACATTAGTTTATGTTAATGCCTTTATTCCATTTTATTTTCTTATAATTTGAATAAAGATATCTTGTTTTAATTAATATCATATTTGTAATAATAATTATTATTATATTTTATTAAGTTAGTAATTACTTGTAACACATGTAGTACACATTTCATTTTTATTGCAAACAAACACATACATGAAAATTACTTTCTTTTTGCTTCACTTTACTTCAATTCACTTTCCCGATGAATTATAATTGCACTTCGTCCCACTCAACTAAAGGGATAATGGTACATTACCCTCTAAAATACCAAATTAGCAAATATTGCCACAAACTACCACTTTTGTTGCAATCCACCATTTTTTGTTGACGGGGTTAACTCTTTTAACGGTATAAGTATCCATCTGCAACTCATGTGACACTTTTTGAAGGCAAAATGGTCATTTTGCATTTGACTCCACTTATATCATTTTTTTGGCTAAAAATAGGACCACATAAATTTTATATAATATATATATATATCTATACACATTATATATCTACTATTTATATGTAAAGAAGGAGATAGAGAACGCAAAGAGAGAGTAAGATTCTTTCACTAACAAAGATAAATGAATACTTTTGTCTTTGTCGCAATAGGGCAAATGTGATAATCTCATGGACCAATTTGAACCTTGGAAGAAGGTTTGCTTCATGTCGACTTTGTGGGTATTTTCATTGGGTTGATCCACCCATGTGTGAGAGAGCAAGACAGGTTATGCCGGGTCACCTACAATGGATCAATGAAAATGATGTTGTAGTTGTCAATCACAGAGCAAAAGAGCGTGTACTATTGGTTTGCTTAGTTCTTTCTTGAATGTTATTTATTGTTGGTTGGCGTTATATGAACATTAAGGATGTAAGTAGTGGGGAAGTATAAAGGGGGTTATAAAGGGGATTTGGTTGGTGTGAGATTTATGAAATTTGTAAATTTTGTTTGTTGGCTTTATGACTAATAGTTGATGAATGGCCCTATTTTTGGTGGGTATGAGTAGAGGAAACATGTACCTTTTTATTGTTTGTTTATCAATGAAATGGAAGTGTTACTTTGAATTTAGTTTGAATCATTACATTTGCATTGCTTAATGAAATGGAAGTGTTTGTTTGAATCTAGTTTGAATCATTATATTTGTATTGGTAATTGAGGAATCTTGTTCTCTCTCTCTCTCTACATATAAATAATAAACAATAGTGTGTATACATATCTATATGCATTACTCCCTCCGTCCCAAATTGCTGGTTCATTTTGGGAAATCCAATTTATTAAGAACCCAACATCATCATTGCACTTTTTGCTTAATTTACAATTTCCCTTTTTACCCTTTTATTTATTTAAAACTTTTACTTGAAAAGTGAAAGTACAAAAGGGCAAAATACATATGTATTTATCTTTTATGGAAAGTGGACGTTTATTTTGGGACAGCCAAAAAAGAAAAGAGAGACCAGCAATTTGCGACAGAGGGAGTATATAAATTTATAAAATGTGTGTGGCCTTGTTTTTTAGCAGAAAAACTAATATATATATATATATATATATATAATGGAGCCAAATGCAAAATGACCATTTTGCTCTAAAAATATGTCACATGATTTGCAGCTGCTGCTTCTACCATTAAAAAAAGTTAACCATGTCAGTGAAAAATGGTGGATTGCAAAAAAAGTGATGGTGATAATATTTGATAATTTTGGTAGTGCAAAGGAAAAAGTGCACTACCCCTGTAGTTAAGAAAAACAAAGTACAATTAACCCTTATTTTTATACATGAACTTTCTTGAGAACCAAATAAAATTTTTGAGAAATAAATTATGTCATTATTCACATTTGCACTATTAATACTTCTATTTTGAACCACAACTGTTTAAGTAGTTATTTGGCTGACTCACACACCATACATTCTCAAAACATCATAATCAAATTGTATGGAAATATGGGTCATTAGATCATTCGTGAATAGTGCGGTATGAAATATTGTAATCTACCCATTTAAAGAGTCTAACAAGTAATATAACCTTTTTATTTATAGATTGTTATGTCTTTAGCAATACAAACTTTACCAAGTATCAAATCATAAAATGAGGTGCAAAATGATTTTTAGGGTTTAGAAAAAAACGAAAAGGCAAACATCATGGTACATATGGTATTAAAGGCATCATATATGAACAAGTGGTTAATCAAGTGGTAAAGGTCTCCACTCAAATTTGGAGATTTTGGTTTGAATCTCACTCGAAGTACGATGGTTTCTTTATTATTTGCATTTAAAGGAAGAGATTAAGATCGACTTTTATTTCAAAAAAGAAAAGAAAAGAAACACATCATTGCATGTAATGCAAATTAAATTAATTGGTAATATGGGTAGAGTAATACTTTATCTTGTATACTGCTTTGCGAAACTTTGATTTCACGTATGGTGTAATTTTGAGCCAAATATGTCGATCGATTCTTATGGGTGACAAGAAGCCCCTGTAATTACTGGAATTGACACGTAAGTGAATAGTCTCAGAGCATCCAACCTAAAACATCATTGAATCTTACGCAAAATTAATTGGTAATGGGTGGAGTAATACTTGATCTTGTATATTGCTTTGCGAAACTTTGATTTCATGTATGGTGTAATTTTGAGCCAATTATGTGGATCGATTCTTGTGAGTGATAAGAAGCCCCTGTAACTACTGGACTTAAAACATAAGTGAATAGTCTCAGAGCATCCAACCTAAAACATCGAGTAAAATAACCCATTTATCTTAAATATTACTTTATAATCTCAATATTTCTTTCTTCAAATTAATTATTGCATTAGACATATTTTAAGAGAATCTTGTGTTGAACCACTCCCAAAATAAGTCGGCTCAAAAATTATATGAAGGGACAAATATATACTAATAAATAAACCAACAGAATAATATTTATTTAAAACTACCTTAAGAAAGCCAATGCAATCCACCGAAAAAATGAAAACGAATAAAACTCGACACAAGACAAGTGTGATTTCTAGATTATTTCACATTTGATGTTAGTTAGGAGAGAATAGCAGGGTGGATTATTAATTTTACAAAGATTTTTTATTCACCAGTTGGGTGGGATTAAAGTTTTTTATCCAACCTTCTTATCTAATGCGTCAAACTCACTCTTAATGAAGTTTATTTTGGCAACTAAACAGATGAATTTTGTCTTGAATATTAGTAGAGAACTCTATAATGAGTAGATCAATTCCACTAAATTTCATCAAGAAATTCAAATTGAAAGTGGTTATAATAAAAAATTTGATGCTTTGTTAATTTCCGTCCTCTAAAATTTTAAATGGTAATTTCAATCACTTTTAAATTGAATTTCATGAAATTCAAACTGGGAGTGGGTATGGTAAAAGATTTGATACTATATTAATTTTCATCTAGTAAAATTTTAAATGATAATTTTACTCACTTTTAAATTGAAATTTTTAATGAAATTTTATAGAAATGATATATATATATATTAAATAGATCATCTATACTATGTTCAAGAAAGTATTCATTGTTTAACAGTCGAACTGAACCACATTGCCTAAGCCCGCATGGTTTTGTTTTTCTCCCAAAAGACCTCTTACTATATAGGATTAATGATCACACACATATCACATAGTTTACCCATTCATGCGATGTGGGATGAACACTTATAGTGTATAACCTGTCAACACATAATACATACAACAACCCGCCCACAACATTAAAATCTTTATAATACTGCGACCTTCATAAATTACAAAATTGGCCCTCATATCATAAAATTATTTTTCCCTTGCATCAATAAAATTTCTCATGCAAGCGGCCAGTGGCGGAGCCAGGAATAATTTTCAGGGGGGGCTAAAAAAAATTTAAGTCAAATCAAACTCAATAATTATGTTTACAGACCAATTTTTTACTAAAATACTTCTCCTCTATTTCGATATTTCGAAAGAGTTAAAAATAATATACTAAAATTAATTATATATTTTGAAATATCTTTTGATATATAATCCAAAAAAAAAAAAAAAAAAAGCTGTGTTTCAAAAAGAAAATAAAAATAAAAATGAACGGTAGTGAAAAACGGCTCCCTAAAGAAAAAATGGAAGAAAGTGAAAAATTAATCTATATTACAAACTTGCATCTTCAACTTATAGCTCTAATTACACAAAGCCCCCTATAAACACAAAGCCCCCTGTACACACAAAGCCCCCTGTACACAAACTACACGCGCGCGTAACCAGACATTGCCTCCTTAACTAATATTACATCTCTTGCCCCTGAACTTATAAGCAATGGCCCCTAAACTTTCCCTTCCCACACATAAGCTCCTGTACTCTTCAAAAATTTACAAAAAGTCCAGGTGGGGCCATGGCCCCACCTGGCCCCCACGTGGTTCCGCCCCTGCAAGCGGCTATGGCCAAATTCTAGTAAATCGTTTTGGGCGATCCCCAATAAGAGAAACCATGGTGAAGTTTACTGCTCTCTCTGAGTCAAATTGATAATTTCAGCTTAGGCCTCGCTTAAATATGTTAAGATGTATAAATATTAGGCATGTAGTTAATATAATCAATCTCAATATTCTCCAAATCTGATTAATTTTACATTTAATATTTAGGTGATTTGCATTACACGATTATATCATGTTCAAAATTTATATAAGGCTCATTCATTGTAATAGTTTAACAATTCAATTCAATACAATTATATCTTTCTTATTCTCTTTTATTAATATGGTATTAGAACGTTAAGATTCTCCAGTTTTGAGATTTTAATATTGTCGCCCGCCTGACCTCACTTGCCGCCTCACCTGAACCATTGTTCTACGCTTGCTTTCTCGCCGTCTCACCTAACCGCCATCTTAAGTTCACCTAAACCATCCCTATATAGTGCCATTCAAAACTATCGACACAAACCTCATGTTCACTATCTCTTCTGCCACAAAAAAAAAAAAAATTCAATAAATAAATAATTAGAATAAAATAAAATAAAATAAACAACCAAGCCACGTGTTCATCAAATACCCCAACCTTGGCCCCATCTTAATTCTTTTCTTTTAACATTTCCGCCATACCAAAGTCAACAATATTTACCAAAACCAAAACCGCATCCAGATTTGCTGCCCGAGTTATGCGGGCCACCCTCGCCCTCTTTTCAATTCATAACTCGGTCGACCAATTTCAAAACCACTCCATACGTTAATCGTGCTAGATATCACTCTAACATCTCGTTTAATTCACGAAAGAAAAATTAAGTTTGTTATTTTTTTTTATAAAGGTGAGAAACTAAATTTTATGTCAAATTTTCTTTCGTGTGTTTAGTAAAGTTTGGAAAATATTTAGGTAAGTGTATTATTGTCTAAATTTTTTATAATAAATGTTTGAAAATCACATGGAAAAATCAATCCCATGTATTTTGAGAGAAATGATTTTACCCCCTACTTTTCCCTCTCTCGGGAAAGTATTTCCGGAATTTGTGCTTACCAAACAAAAAAAAGGAACGACTTTTCCTTTTTTGAGTATTAAAATCAGTGAACCAAACGAAACTTAAATGTGAACGAACATCAACTGTGTTAGACCTCGCCCTAAACGTTAACTAATAGGATCTCGCGTAGGACGTGAATGTGTAGGATCTCTTTCCAGAATGCAACTGTGTTGGACAATTAACTATTATGCCGGATCTCTATCATTCTTATTATTGCCCAATTTAAAGAATTGATTTCAAACTCAAGTTAGTCTAATAATTTAAGAATTCAATTCAATACAATTATCTTTTTTCTATTTTTTTTAATTAATAATATAATTAATGTATCAAAGTTACCAATATAAAATAAAAACAGTAAATTATATTTTTGAACATTAATTAATTTAAATGAGGTTTTCTACGAGAATGTTTTATGCAAAAGAATCATGAAATAAGATTTTTGTATATTGCGGGAGTAGGACTTTGTTGACTTTCCTCTAAAGAGGAACATGGTGACTCTTATATTTAATTTTTATTGTTATTTTACTATATCCACAAATAAAATGTAAGAGTTACAATGACACTCTTTAGATGAATGTGAACAAAATACTACTCTATATCACACGCCTATTTTTTACCAAGTGATGCCACGTGGTTTTTTTTTTATAAAAATATTCTTATTTTTTTGAAAAATGCTCAAACGACACTAATACCGTTCAACAAAACTAATAATAACAACCGAGTCTTTGAAAAAAATAAATAAATTCGCCTAAAACATTTGGCTTTGTTTTATTAAAAAATTATACTAATCATTATGTAATTTAACAAAATTAAGATTATAGTTTTTTTGTGATTTTGTGCAAAATTTTATTTACACCATTTGTTTTTAGCAGATTATTATATTTAAATATTTAATTTATAGTATTTTATAGTTAGTTAGTAAGTTACAAACATAAATCCACTTGTTAAAAAAAATACAAATGATGCAAAATAAAATTTTCATTAATATTTTTGGGTTGCAATCGTTTTTATTTTTATGCAAAGTTGAGTTTGCAATTTCTATTTTTAATAGATTACTATGTAATATTTATTTGATTAATTATTTTATTTCTTGTATTGGTAATCTAGTTTCTATAAACAAAGTCATTGAGAACTTTATCACGCCAAATGTAACCAAATCCTCTGGCGAGGACATAAAAATTGTGTAGATGCGTTAATTTGTGCTATTATTTAAATACTTTCCATTTTTCTTTGTATATTTAAGTTTCTGCATTTAATGATTATTGAAGACGTGTACAATGCTTTTGGTGATAACTTGTCCCATTGGGATCAAATACAACAGGTATGGTTTTGAATTATAATAAGTGTCCCTAGAGAATGTATAACAATCTATATAATAAGGAATAACGGTTTTTAAATCTTAAAACTATATAAAAAGATAAATAGCTATGTTATTGAAATTTAAGATATTTTTTAAAAGTTGTTAGTATTTTTAGCAATGATACAACTTAGTACTATATATTGTTCAATGTAATTTACAAATAGTAAGAAATTAAGTTAGATTTTTGTTTATAGGTTGTGCTAAAGTTCGGACTGAGATTTTACGTTGAGCTTTTAAATTGAGTTTTTGGAAAGCGTGGAAGTATGTTGAAAAGTGAATTTAATTTTTGTTGGAGTTTTTTTCAACCAATTCAAAAAAATTCATAAAAAACTAAAAAAATAATCATAATGGATCTTATTTTATAAGTCTCGATGAGTAAGTTTCATATATATATATATATATATATATTATCTAATTCCAATTTTTGGTGTTTTAAAATTTTTATGAGAGAGAAAGTAAAGTGAAGTGAATTTTGGGAAGTGTGAAGTAAAGTAAATTTATATTTGTTGGAAAGAAATGCATTTTCCAAACTAAAAACATAGTTTTTTAAAAATGAACCAAACAGGAGCAATTGTTTTTTTTTTTTTTTTTTGAAAAAAAAAATTTCACCCTCCTTGTTAGTCCACTAGAAATTTAACTTTGCACACTGATTAACAAGGGTAAGTCACCAAACATAAATTGAATACTTAACAAAATAAAGAAACGGCTCTTAGTAATTAAATAAGATTTAATCTTTATCAAATATTCATTTTAAAACACAATTAACTAAAAAAAACTCTACGGTAAGGCCATTTGTATTGCAAATGCCAATAAGACAAAATTAGCATATTTTCCCTCCCATTTGGTTTAGAGATTTGAGAACTTAGAAAAAAAAAGCCTTTCATTTTCTTTATTTGATAAGTATAAATTATAGAAACACTTTACTAACATAGGCGAAAGTAGGGGGTAAAACCATTCATCTCAAAATTCATGAGATTGATTTTCTCATGTAATTTCTAAGCATTTATTATAAAATTTTTGGATAACAATACCCCCACCTAAATATTTTTCATGCATTATCAAACACAAGAGAAAAAATTTGACAAGAAATTTAGTTTTCCATCTTCATAAAAAAGATAATGGAATTAATTTTTCTTCCGCGAACTAAATAGAACCTAAGAGATGTTAACTCGATTTGACACATTTAGGGCGACACAATGTATATTGTCTCAAATTTATAATATAGATGAGGAGATATACGATGCATTTTCCTAAATTGTAGCCGTTGGGAATGCTGTGAAGATATATGGCTTGTGTCGACACAATTTATCTTCCAAAGCCTTGCTTGGGGCCTGACGGTCAATATTTGGGGCAACACAATACGTGTATTGTCTAAGTGCATTTTTATTTTTGCAGTGCAATTTTCTTGAAATCAAATACCTACTTTACACTAATCTTTAGACTTTGCACCACAAATGGCCGAGCAATCATCATTAAAAACATCCCCTTATTTTAAGGGCGGTGTTTTTTACACTCTCAAGAGTGTTATAGACACTTTTCTTTAAAATTTAATTAAAAATATATTTTAACACATTTTATTTACCACAAATACTCTTTTTTAGCGTGTGATATTAAGCAAGTGCTTAACAATACACTCTTCTTATTTAAACTGAATTTATATAAATGCACTCATTACTCATTAGACAGGCATTCTTTGAACAACTCATGCTAGCCGAGTTCTTATCAACAAATTCTTTCCATGTAGGTCGAGAGTATATAATTGCACTCATCTCTTCTTATTAAGTGAACTTTATGAGAGTGTTAGTGAAAAATATTTGCGACAAATATGATTAGCGTAAATAACAGCATCCTATTTTAATAATAAGGGAAAAAAATATTTTGAGAAATAAATTAGTCCAAAATTGTAATGTCACGTTGTGATGGACACTATTTCCCACCTATCAACTTCTTCCTTCATAGAGAGAACAACCTTCTCGTTTCCTCTGTCCACGTCTCTCTGTCAATCAATCTGTAAATACACGCCGATTGAATTGATAATCTCTGCAACAGAGAGAAAGAAAAACCCAAACCCTAGTGTAGATCATCATTAAATCGATCGAATCAAACTGAATCAAATCGAATCTCGAGAGAGATGGTGAAGAAGGGAGCAGTCCCCGATTGGCTCAACAATTCGCTCTGGTCCACCCCACCATCTTCGCCACCGCCACCACCTTCGCCTCCGCCGGAAGACGATCATCGAGCCACCACCTCTTCCGCTGCCTCTTACAGGCCCACCGCCCCCGCCGATTCTCCCAAAGCTGCGGCTGCTGCGGTTATTAGACCTGTTGAGCCTCCTCCGCCTCTGAAGAAAGTTGAAATTAGGGATCCATTGAGTAGTAGTACTACTAGTGATAATAACGGTAATAATTATAACTATAATAATGGGAATGGGAATGGTAGCAGTTCAACATCTTCTGTTGCTGCTGAAGATATTGCTCGCCAGGCTCAGCTCTCTCAAGAGGTAAATTCTGCCCCTCTCTCGGTTTTCAAGCGCCTCGCATTGATTGATGAGGTAGTTTTTGTTTTTACGGCTTATTTATTGCTGAATGAAAGTTTATTTAGCATTAAACGGTCGAAATAATGTTTGTTTTATAGCCTCTTAATGCTGAGTTGGGTTAAGATTAAGCATTCAGCGTTAAGAAGGCAAAAGCTGTGCTGAATGCTTAATTTTGTTTTAATGAACATTTTGTTCCATTAGTGGCCTTACCGCCTATTGGTTTGGTAAACTTGTAAAATGTTATCTATTCGGCCTTCAGAGCCAAATAAAGTCAATACACATTTTTCAAAATTTATAGTCAGAATTAAGCATCCAGAGTTCAGTATTCTGTGTTCAGCATTCATACTTTGAAAAAACAAAGAGGCCCTTAATGTTGTGTTTTCGCACAGTTTTATTTGTTTGTTTTGGTTAAAAATCAAATGCAACCTCTTAATTGTTAAAAGGCTCTTCTACATCTTAATGTGATTAATGAAGTCTGAATCATTGTATGATACCATTTTCGTTCTCAATTAAGGCTGTTGGTCAAAAGATAAAAGAAGGGCAAAATAGTCAAAAATAATATGTTTAATGTCTATTCAGATATTACATCAGACAAAAAACAAATGAAAATTTCAAGCTTAATATTTAGACTTGAAATTCAAAATTTAGATCCAAACAACAAAATAAATTTCTGAATCGTGTTTTGTTTTGCTGATTCAGTTGGAGCTTATAGCAGTCCTTTATTTTGCTCATAAAATGTTGATTGCTTTTTGTGTTGAATTTAGCTTTCTAGGAAAGTTATAAATATAGGTGAATTGCGGAGACTTGCATCACAGAGTCTACCAGATGGTGATGGGATTCGTTCTACAGTGTGGAAGGTATTCTGAATGCCTGTGAATTGAATTGCATTTTAGATGCGGTGTAGTGTTTCAATGCATTTCACTTTGTTTTGGACGGAATGAGAGTTAATAATGCATTGGGAGATGTAAATAGTTGCATTTGATTTTTAGAATTAGGGGCATTGTAAATTGTAGTTATTGAATCTTTACAGTTATTACTGGGGTATCTGCCGAGCGAGAGGGCACTTTGGTCATCAGAATTGGCTAAGAAGCGGTCTCAGTACAATCATTTTAAAGAGGAGCTTCTGATGAATCCTGTAAGTTCTAGTTCATTGATTGCTGATACCTCTATTAATATAATCCATGCTCTTTCTTCCTGGAGGAAGATGGCTACTATTTTCCTTTTTGTTTGTTGTCCTGCTCAAATTGTTATTGCTAGAAATATAAATGGTTAGAAATATAGATGGCTAGAAAAATAATCCTCTGAACTCAACATTTAACAAGACAAAAGCTAGAAAAATAAGCTGTCTTCATGGAGAAAGTTAGGCCACAACTAATTTTGACTTTCTATTATAGGAGCATATTCCACCTCTATGATCCCACTACACTAAGGAATTCCTTGAGAAATTAAGACTACCTAACCTGTGAATTACCTAAACAGTCTTTATTCTGACTTTGCTTACTCTAAGACCTCGTTTGGTTCACGGATTTTAGTGCTCGGGAAAGGAAAGTCGTTCCTTTCCTTTGTTCGGTAAGCACAAATTCCGGAAACACTTTCCCGAGAGAGGGGAAAGTAGGGGGCAAAACCATTCCTCCCAAAACACATGGGATTGATTTTCCCATGTGATTTCCAAGCATTTATTACACAAATTTTGGATAATAATACTCTTACCTAAATATTTTCCATGGTTTACCAAACACAAGAAAGGAAATTTGACAGGAAATTTACTTTCCCACCTCCATGGGAAAGATATGGGAATTAATTTCCTTTCCGTGAACCAAACGAGGCCTAATAAGAAGTAAAATAGTGTGCCTTTTAACAAACAGATAGAAAATTATTTGGTAAATCATCCGGAACAAATTGTCAGGTACTCATAAGATTCCTGGATACCCTGAGTTCTAAATGTAAGAGTAAATAAATAAATAAAATCATGTCGCGTATAGTGGCCTATTATTTTTCTAATGGGTTGGTCCATTATGGGCTTTTCTACGTTCTTAGGGATAGATTCTTGTGGATTTTCTGCTTTCCTAGATATAGATTCTTATGGGGTTTTCTGCTTTCCTAGGCATATATTCTCAAGGTCTAATTTTTATTCATAGATAAAACGTATAATCCTTGTCATAATGGGTTCTCTTAATTGATTCAGACTTTTTGGTATCTTGAACTAAGTTGATGCAGATTTTAGTTAGCTACACACTTCATTTGGCTCTTTTAGGAATTAGAGAGCTTCCCGAGTTTTGCTGTTTATCTCAATGGAGAGTCTGGTTGTATACATTCTTTATAGGATAAACTGTTATGTCCAAGTTGTTATTGAGTAAAAATGAAATATTTCGTAATGGTTCACAGGCACTGGACTTTCTTTTGTTCTTTTATTATACTGTTATTGCAAATAAATTTCTACCCATTCTGTACTTCTGTGGTTCTGCCCAGTTGGTACAATGAATTGTTGTTATTTCTTTTCACAATGCATAATATTTAAAACCTATTTGTGTGAACAACATAGCCACCGCAGTCTGTATTTCATATGGGTATTAACTGGGCAGTTGAAGTTCTAAATAATTAAATAAACGAAGTCTGAATATTGTTTTGCTTTTAAGTTGCATATATATATATATATATATTTTTTTTTTTTTTGCATTTCTATTTGTACAAAATTTGTGTCTCTGAATGCTTATGTGACTAGTCAGTCAGAAATCACAAGGAAGATGGATAACTCCACAACTGTTGAATACGATGAACCAACAACTGCGAGCAAGGGTTTGCTTTCAAGATCAGAAATTCCCCATGATGAACATCCTCTGAGCCTTGGGAAGACCAGTATCTGGAATAAGTTCTTCCAGGTATTAGCTTAATTAACATTTGTTTGAGAATAGTTTTGAATGCTATAGCTTGGCTCTTGTAGGTTGGTAGAAAGGGATGGACCCTTGCTGATAAAATTTTACTCACTTTTTTTTTTAAAAAAATAAATAAATTAATTTCTTTCTATGTAATGTTGTAAACCGTTAAGAAATTTGTATATTTGAGTTTGTCAATAGTTGGTTTTATCCCACTGCATCTTGCACTTATATGGTTGAGGCTTTTGAGTCAGAATTAGCTGCAGTTGCATGCATGATTCTTCAGCTGTACCTGCATTACAATTATTTGGTGTATTATGCCAACAGAGCTACTTTTTATTGCTAGCCCATGATAATTATGAGAAAAAAAAAGGCTTTTATATAAGTGCAAACTCCGATGGCTATGCTTTTGACAGAAATTCATAGTAAAAACAGGCGCAAACACTCAATTCTTAGGTTCGTTTTGGTTTGTTCATTGGATTGTTACTGGATTCTGAAACTCCCGTTCATCCAAGATTCCAACATCTGGTTGGGTTTTGCAAGGGAATCAAGATTCCTAGAGAAGGAAAATTCCCTACTTCTATTCCAAGATTCAATGGGGGTTGAAAGCTAAGTGGGATATCTGGGAATCTTTCCTATTTTTTGTTTTTGACGAAACTATCCCTCTTTTTAACAAATAACAATACATTTTTCTTTTGCATTATAATAAATTAAGGATATATTATAATTTGGTAATTACTATCAATTAATTTTTTATGTTATTTTATATTATTTTAATTATTCCCGATATGACGAAAGGAGACTTCTAGTCTTAACCAAACAGTGGCTAGGAATCTCAAATGCCAGGAGAGGAGATTTGTTGGATTCTAAAATGCTTATTCCGTTCGTACAACTCGACGAACCAAACGAGCCCTTAAGTTATTAGACATTATTTCACTCCAGCGTCTGCAATTTGTAGGACACAGAGATCATTGAGCAGATAGATCGAGATGTAAAGCGAACTCATCCAGACATGGATTTCTTCTCTGGAGATACTCCGTTCGCGAAATCCAATCAGGTACACTTTAGTAAAATTAATTTGCCCAATTGTTCCACATGGATATTCATAACCAGGATGTGTATATATATAAAACTTTAGCAATCTAGCTTCTTTACATAGTTTTTCTTCTTCCTGTTTATTGGGGTATAAGATATCAATACATGTGTTTCTTTCAGGAGGCCCTGAAAAGTATATTGATTGTTTTTGCAAAGTTGAATCCGGGTATAAGATACGTGCAAGGGATGAATGAAATATTGGCACCTTTATTCTATGTATTCAGAAATGATCCCAGTGAGGAATTTGCTGTAAGTGAACGTGCTTTTTCCCCTTTCTTTTTTGTCGTTTTGGAGCCTTTGATTCAGTAGATGCCATTATCCATGATATTTGACTAGTTCTTTACATAGATTCACTTGCCTTTTATGTCATTCAAAGAAGAGTATTTCATCAATGCCATTCATTCTTATTCTTTGTTGGCTATTACAGAAGCATGATAATGATGTACATGAAAAGATAACTTTATGCGTGAGGGTTTGGAGATTTAAGAATGGAATTGGAAGAGCTTAAAAGTAGTGTAACTATGGAACAAAGAGGTGTTCGGGATGTAAGAATGGAAATAAGCCAGTGTTAAGTAGAACTAGAGAAATTGATGAGGTAGAAAAAATGGAAAATCGAGTGTTTCTTTTGTGTTCATTATTAAAAGTGAAAGTAAACTGTGTAATGGAATGAAGAATATGATACAAGGAAATTTGGGATTTAGTAGATTAAATTTATTAATTAGTTTAAGATTATTTTGGGCACGATGTAATTTAGGACAATGGAGACTACTTAGATTTTAGTGCAGTATTTGGGATTGTGGTTTCCTTTTGTTTTTAATAGGGCGTTAGAGAATAGAATATCAGTCTTAAAGTTGGCAATAAGCCTATAATTAGCTCTGCTGTGGCCCTTTTTGACATATACTGGGCAGTTATAGTCTTTGGCCTCTAGCTGTTAAGCTGAAACGCAACTGCAATCAGATGGAAACAAGAATTACCTTATCTAAGAAGGTCCATGCAGCTTGAAAAGAGTACTCTTCGTGTTTGTCTTTCTACTGTGAGAGTTATAAGCCATCAGTAATCACAGTAATAATTTCTTGGAGTGAAAGCTATAACCTATTTGGGGGAGTTTCGTGACATGTTTATAGGGCAAGGCCGATGAATTCGAGTTAAAGAATGCATCACACAATTGGACAGCTTATGTCCTTTTTCCATTATCCATTCAGTTTTTCTTTGAATAGGGGAGATAAACTGTAACGAGCTAAGCAAGCAAATGGGCATGAGCAAAGCTGTTTGTTGATGGAAGTCAAGAGAATTTGTTTATATTAGTGTACTATTGGGCATTATCTAGTGCCTTCTTTTCTACTCTTTAATTTTATGAATTGAAACAAAAAAAACATTAATAAGGCTTGTTTTAGCTAATGGTGGAATGGATGTGAATTCAGGGTGGGGAGATTTGATTTCTTGAAAAATTTAGATCAAGTTGAAGTTAAAATTAAATAGGGATCTGGGAGATCTTTGGTGATCTAAGGATAAAATGGACTGCAATTTTCAAAAGATTGAAGGCAGTGATGATTGGAGGAAAGGGACGGGCATCGATACGATGCTTAAGAGGTAATAGGTGAAAATAAGTTGTAATAGTTAGTGGGAAAGGAAAAAGTATCATGAAATAAAAAAGGTATATCTAAATGGGGGAAAGATTGGAACAATTCAAATTTGTTTCATAGGATTTCTGGTGTTAAAAAGAAGAAGCTAAAGCAAAAAATAATATTTTGGCTTAGCTAGCTCAAGAGTCAAAACTGAGGGGGTGGTGTATATTCTGGCTGATGGATTAAGTTGTGCAGCAAGAGATGGCGAGATAACGGGATGGTATCCCTATATCCTTGATTCCTTGTTTCCTATTATGGGATTTCTTGTTCTCCGAGGATTTTTCTGCTACAAAGGAATGGCATTTGGCTGCCCTCTAATATGTTGAATTTGGAGTAAAGAGTTGACCCCCTTCTGGGTTCTTATCGCTTTATTCCCTTGAGTTATTGTAATTGCTATTGCCGAATTGTTTTGGTTCCATCAGTGGTATACCTTGGAAAGTAGTTATGAAAGATTCCCACTTAACAAGGTTCAATTTGGTTTCGAACTTTCAATCATTACAAGTAAATATTGAGTACTAGACAACGGTTGGGATTCCAATATAGTTGAGGCCCGAGGGTGGGTCATCTTGTAATCAATGGAATTTCAGCTCGCATCAGTTATTGTCCTTGCATACACATGTTGGATAGTTAAGTGGGATCAATCACTTCGATTTTGGGCGGATTTCAACGTGTCAACTGTTTTATGTTCTGTAACACATTTATGTAATTTCTCATTAACTCTTATGTCAATCCTATATAGAAGATGTTTGGAATAGTGTTACTTTGGACACTGCTGTTCAAAGGTTTTAGGGAGCTCTTTGTGTTGCGTGGTCTTCCAGTTTTCTTGAAATGGAAGCTTTGATATTCATGTGGTGATGCAGCCTAAGAAACCCAAGGAAAAGCATATAAGAATAGATCTAGGTTTTTGAGTTGTTGGGCTTTCAAGTGTATTTTGTGTTTTTATATTTTAATAGAGAAGTTTACCAGTAAAAGGTCTTTGTGGTGGTTCACGAATATACAGGATTCATGTATAATCTATAAGTGGTTCAAGGAATAGTTTCTGCACGTATTTTTTTTTTTTTTTTCATTTTCATTCTTCATTTTTTTTATTTTTACCATTTCCCGCTCAACTTGTGCAGAGTTTTGCTGAAGCGGACACATTCTTTTGTTTTGTTGAATTATTAAGTGGATTTCGAGATCATTTCTGTCAGCAACTTGACAATAGTGTGGTGGGAATTCGTTCAACAATTACAAAATTGTCACAGCTCTTGAAAGAACATGATGAAGAGCTCTGGCGCCATCTTGAAGTCACAACCAAAGTAAGGCATAATTTCGTCATATCATTTTTGTTTTCTATTTTAACCTGACTGTTCATAAATTTCTTTCTTTATTTTTAAAAAAATCTTAAAGAAAATCTGATAGCTCATAAGCCTGGGATCAGCTTGCACCATTAATGTTAATGGGCTACACTAATTAGATGATTGGATGATACTAGATTTTAGTCTTTGACTATGAATGGTAGGAAAATAAGTGGGGAATGACTTTAGATTATATTTCTATCTTTTGTTTCATATTTTTCTAAGACCTTATATTGTTAGCGATAGTATGATCAATCTACTTTATGCATGAGATTTTAGTTTCAAGTTTGTCGGCATATAACAGAGACGGTTCCAAATCTTCCCCCAAAACTTCTGCTGACTGGCAAAAGTAACATCAAAATGGACCAAGATTCCATACACACAATTACTCTCCCTCTTCCCTAAAAGTTGTTACCTTCTTGTTAATTGCCCACTATACACAGATGTGTTGTAGCTACGATGCATGTAATATAGGCTATAGTACTTTCCAACAAATTCGCAATTGTGCCATTGGCAAGGGCATTGGGTAGGGTTCTAAACAAGAACCGGACGAAAGGCTGGAGGCCGCCTAGTTCACTAGAGTTCATAGGTGGCTAGCTAATTAATTTGTATTTATTATATATTTCTATAGATTATTAATAAGAAATTACGCTTCTTAAAAATGCTTAAGAGTTTGTTGTTTGCCAATCAAACTATTGAAATATCTTTACTATTGTTATTTATTAGTTGTTATTTAGCTTTTATTAGGTGTTATATGTAAGATCCTCAGAATCGTGGGACTGCGTAGATCTTGGCATATCTTGAATTCTTTTGACATATTTTCTGTTTTCCTTTTGATTTGGCTTCCATGATTGTACCCTTTTGCTTCTATACTTGAGTAAGCAAACCAAGTATGTTTTACAACACAAACATTTTCCATAATACAAATGTAGATTAATTTGTTTCCTCCTTTTGAGGAGGGATGTCGTATTATGCTTCTACCTGGTATATATTTAATCAAAATATTGTGGAAAAAAAACCAAAAGATCATAGGAACAACTTTTTTTCTTTTAGTATAAATTTTTTTAAACGATAAACTATATTGTTCTGACCCAGAATTTGTTCGTCAATTTTCTAATTAGCCTCATTACCCGTATAAGTTTATCAAATATTTGGACTTAAGTCCAGTATTTTCTCTCACCTGATTGTCATCGTAGAGTGTCCTAAAGTTAATTATTTTTTAATACAGTGAGTGGAAGAGGGGTTTGTTTTCTCATTCTAGTAACTCATTCTGCAAAACAGTGTAAAAAATTCCAGCTTTTGTTTTTGTTTGATTTGAGGACTTTATAATAATTCTAAATCTCTCTCAAGAAAGCATCAATACATATTCAATGTGAGGGAGAAAGAAACCATAGAAAGCGAAGCATGAAAAAAAGGGCAGGGAACAGTGTGACTGTGATCTTGTATTTATGGATAATTTAGACCATATATGATCCAGAGTGTTTTGCTCTTTTGGAAATGGCAGGTAAATCCCCAGTTTTATGCATTTAGATGGATAACTCTCCTCTTGACGCAAGAATTCAACTTTGTAGAGTCTCTGCACATTTGGGATACACTCTTAAGCGACCCTGAAGGTCCACTAGTAAGTCTTTTTCTCCTATTTCCTTTTTCCTGTTTTTCTCTTATTTTGTTCTGTTAATATTAGAATTATTATATCATGTCATAAATTTTTTGAGAAGTATGAATTTTTTTGTTGTTGTTGTGGTGTGGTTTTTGTGGTTATGGTGGTGGTTTGGTTTTTGGGACATATTATGTGCTTTTGCAGCACTTTCTTCGTGCAAACTTGGGTTCTCTCACCTAAGAAGCAGACTCGACATGTGACACGTGTTTCGACACGACACGCGACATGCGACACGCAATTTTTCCAAAATGTTGGACACGACACGGGAGGGACATGTTCTTAATTAATTAATTATATATGCAATAAACATTGTAAATATTTAAGAATTCGATAAAATGAAACTAGATTGCATTAATAACCCAAATACTCAAAACATGATCACTAAATTGTTCCATAATTAAAACATCAAAAGACATACATAGATTAAATTGTTCCATAGAATGATAGAAAACAAAAGGGGGGCATAAAAGGTGGCTTAGTTGCCTCATCCTCAGTTGATGTTGCAATGAAGAAACACTAGGATTAGTAACCTTCTAAATCAATTATCAAGTATTAGAGACTATAATTAAATTCAAGTGTTGGAGAGAGTGTCGGAGAGTATTGGAGTGTCCGACACGTGGCCTCCAAGAGAGTGTCCGTGCTTAATAGTCTCTCACTTGGTGCTCGTTTGGTCCAAGTTTTTGTTCTTTCCTGGTATCCAAAATGGTAATTTGCATGGGAATTTTGATCTTCATCAACTTATAGTTCAAGCACTTGGCATGAAGTATAAGAGCACTTAGAAGTTTTCTTTAATGTGTTGGAGATATATCTTTTCCCTTGTGTGAAATGCCGTTTTTGGTTCATTTATCTTCTCGACAATATCTTGGCACAAACTAAATACCTTTTAGGTTGTGCCATGGCTAATTCTGCTCGTGCCTAAATTGGCTCAACACAGACTTCACCCATATATAGCTAGACGTAGTCAGGTTTACGTCATGCATAAGTTTTCTATAGCATTCTTGTATTGTTTACTAGATTCATGTAACCTATTTACTTGACTGTGCTAACAGGCGAACCCATTAATAATCCGAACCTCAAAAACTCAAAACTGGTTATCTTTGTGTCTGTTTTTTGGGTCTTGTTAAGAATTTTGCTGCCATTTCCTCCAAGGAAAAATGGAAGTAGTCTTTTCTTAAAAAAGCCATCCCTTTAAGTGAAAACCCAAATAAATAAATAAAAATCTACTCATCATGCGTGCACTTCGGTGCTCGATGAATTGTAAAGAAAGAATAGAGTCGCCGACCCAATTTCCCAAAACAGATAAAAGAAAGTGGTTAATCCTCCCATGGGAAGAATTAACGAATAATGAGTCTGCAAATCAGATAACTCACTCCGGCGACTAAGTTACGGATAGTGTTGGCTCCCTTCTTTGCCCTTTCGGTCTCCTCATCTAATGTTCTATTGCAATGTGAAATTGCAGGAGACATTGCTTCGGGTATGCTGCGCGATGCTAATACTGGTACGGAGGCGTTTACTAGCGGGTGATTTCACTTCTAATCTCAAATTACTTCAACATTATCCTTCTACAAATATTAGCCACTTGCTCTATGTTGCCAACAAGTTGAGCGTGCGCACCACCCTCTAATACATATTAACCTTTGACTTCTTATATATAAATTTTTCATTTTTCTCATTCCTGTGTTGAAATTTGGTGTTTGTAAAATTTGAGGGATGTAAAAATGTCAGTTAAAAATGACAAGTTAACGTGTAGGGATATTCTTCTTTCTTTTCTTTTCTTCTATTTTTTCCGTCAATGTCTATTTGGCTGGCACCTACTATTTAATTTCTAGTTTCTTCGGTTTTGTAATTTTGAATTATACATTGTTGGGTTGGTATATCATGTATTGATATAACAATCTTGCCTTTGTTAGCAGCTTTAAGTTTGCAAATATTTTATTAACTGTGATAATTTTACCTTTGGGGAATTTCTGCAAGTTAGAACTTTTAGGCAGAGCCGGTCTTGACTATTTTGAGGCCCTGGGCGAAACTTTTAAAGGTACTCTCTTATATATAAATATATTAATTTTTTAAATTAAAAAAATAAATTATTTTTCTTTTCATCTTGTAAATAAATATATTATTTTTTTAAATTAAAAAATAAATTAATTTTTTTTCAATGATAAGAGTTTACATATTACTAAAAACACACTACAATTGCAAAGAATCCTACAAAAATATTCTAATTAAATATTTAATTCTCTTATTATTTTAAAAATCAATATGAGTGAAAGAACAAATATTGGTGCTCCCTAATTCTTTTATATTATGAGTAGATTCTTTTATATTATGAGTAGATTGAGATTGAATAAGAAAAAAATTATATATATATATATCAAAGAAGAGTTAAAGATGTCGTTTCCTACATGTCGTTAGAGCTTTTGAAACCGTTTTTTCTTGAAGACTTGCATTATTTTCTTTTTCTTTTTCAATATATATATATATATATATATAAAATATTAGTGCCCCTCTTAATTTTTAGGCCCTGGGCGGTTGCCCTGCCAGTCCTGCCCCAGGGCCGGCTCTGCTTTTAGGCTTTGTTTGATAACAAGTTGAAAAATGATAGAGAAATTAATAGATTTTTATGAGAAGTTGGAAAATGATAGTAAAATCATTTGTTATTTGGGAGAAGTTGGGAAAATGAGTTACGTGATGGGTAGGATCTCCATCTCATGTTTATTTTTGTGACTAGGTATTGTCAATCCTCCTTTATTTTTGTGATTTTTTTTTTCACCATACAAATAATATTTTTTTTTTCACGGAAAAAGCAAAAAAATTAAAGATATTTCACCACATTACCCAATTTATTTTTCCAATTTCTTTTAATAATCAATTGTTTTTGCTATAAATTTCCATCTTGTTTTTCAATCAGAGCTTTAGAAGTTGAAAACTTTTGTGGGGTTATTCTAAAACACACACGTCTAGCTCGGTGTGTTGGAGCATCGTCTCAAATTCATGGGTTTTTTTTTATTTTTTTTGGGTATGTTCAAATTGATAATCCTCCTTTTCTATTTGGACATAATCTTTATGCCCTCTTTATATATATATATATATATATATAAGCGATGGATAGATTCAAGTGGTTCAAAGGAAAAAAAAATGGGGATGCGAATATTAACATATTCAACGACTTGAGTTCAAAACAAAAACTAATCTTCACATTGAATTAAACAATAGAGAATCAGCTGAATTATTGATCATTAATTAAATTAAAATTATTTTTTTCTTAAAAGGTATCATAGAGGGAATATTAATTTGTTACTGAGGGAGTATTGCGTAAACAACTGCCTAGTTTTGCATTGGGTCGGAACGTTTGATTACAAAATTAGAAAATGATAGAAAGAACAATAAATTTTTGTGAAAAGTTAGAAAATGAGTGAATTTTGAAATTTTATAACTTTTTTGAACTTTGAATGTTTCAAAAAATTTAAAATTTTGAATTTTTTTTTCAAGTTATCGGATATAAAAACTTGCAAAGATGCTCTAGACTAATATTGTCGATGAAGTGCGTAAGACTGTAGATTTTTATAAAATAACCAGAATTAGGGGGTTTAATGGAATCAGTTAACCAAAATAACTGATCCAAACTGACCTATGCGAGTTGGATATTAATAGTGGGTTGATTCTAGTTCCTAAAGTTGAAGAACTAAGTGGGCTGGTTTTAGTTTTGGGTTAACCGTCGAATCAAACTGAATCGAATCATACGTATGGCATTGAGTGCTAGTTTAAGAGAGATATTTATAATTGAGGGCAAACTTTACTTGTTCTAGCATCTTTCCCCTCTCCCCATAAAAGAAAATAAAAATGAAAGATAAAAAGAATCTCAAGTCTTAACCCAACCTTTATGAGCTAATCTTCCATTTGATGTCTAAAATATTTTTAACAATGATCAAAATCCCAAACCTTCTCACTGTTTAAATATGTCTTTGAAAATAGAAGTTGATGAGGAATGGAATTATAGTGATTTCAAGTTCTTCAAAACATATGATAAAAGTTTGTTTATCGATAATCGATTATCATTCTAATTATTGGGTTATTCCTCCTCATGTGTCGAACAATATCGTGACTTTAGAAAATATAAAAAGTCAAGCTACATAATTTTCAGCAAGTTGGACGACTCCTGACAGTTTTTATTCTTAGAGGTCTCATTAGATATCATTGCCCCTTGTTTTTCATAAGCTAGAGATAATTAGAAGAGGTGCGACAATCAACTTGAGTTAAATGCGGATATAGTTTAGCTGGGCTATCTAATTATGGGGCAATTAAAAAAAAGGGCTTATTAGAGAAAGATTTTCACACTAAGGCAAAGGAATAATTTTTTTTTTAAATAAAGGGCATATTTTTTATTTTATTGATAATATGACATGTGTCTTTTTTTTTCATTATAAAATGACATCCCAACCCTTAAAATAAACTAAAAAAATATCAATATGCATTAAAATATGGACTGCAATATGAACTTTGCAGTCTATATTTCACTGCAATATGAATTTTGCAATCCATATTTCACTGCAATGTGAACTTTGCAGTCGATATTTTTAGTGTAAAGTTCATATTGCAGTCCATATTTTACTGCAATGTGCACTTTGCAGTCCATATTTTTAGTGCAAAGTTCATATTGCAGTACATATTTCACTGCAATATGAACTTTGTAGTTCATATTTTTTGTGAAAATTTCATTAAAAGGGGTAATTTAGGTAATACATAACATGTTTTTATTAATTAAATGATATTTAAATTTATTCAAATACATTCATTTAAAATATAAAACAAAATATGCATCTTACACTAATTACCAATTAAAAATAGGCCCTTCATTAAAAAAAATATTATTCATTGGATTTTTGGTAAAAATCAATGTATAATAAGCCCTTCTACCTAATTTCTAGTCTAATTATTAATTTATTTATTTTTAATTGAATTATATTTTTGTCAAAAAAAAAAATTTGAATTATATTGATTGGATTGAAACTTGTCACTGTGGTACAATGTTATTGGTGAAATAGTTATTAATTCTAAATTAGTAAAGATTACAGAAGGAAGTATGAATTCTATTACAAATCCGACCTTAGCTCAGTTGGTAGAGCGGAGGACTGTAGTTGGTATAAAATCCCACAGATAATCCTTAGGTCGCTGGTTCGAATCCGGCAGGTCGGACTTTTTAATAAATTTTGGCCCCAATTTTTTTTTTTGCCTTTTGGATTGGTGGTTAGTTACAAAACTTCCTACAAATCAGAATAGAATGATTGCTCCCAAATTCTTCTTCTTCGGTGTGGTGACGTAGTTTACCATCTGTTATCATCACTATATCATCTAAGTCAAAGGTATGCTTAAACTATATATGCCTCTTCTCATTTTAACAAATATAATCTGTGTCTATATATATATAGACAGAATTATACTAATTTTTTTTTTTGTTCTTTACCGAGCAGTGTCCAAGTCCGGGCCAGCTTACACACACTTCGACCTTGACTAATTTGCTCTGCTCCAGGAGCTCGCACAAGGCGGTAAAGAGCGTGGCCCAAGTGGGTTTTCTGCAAGCGCCGAGAATCGATCCGGCTACCAACCGGTCGACTAAGGACTTGTGGCCTAGTGAGCTACCACTAGGCCAACCCCCGGGGTTAGACAGAATTATACTAATTAACTTGCATAATCTCAAGCCAATTCCTTGCCGCCAACGGTACACTAGCAGAACTTTGTTACGTAAATTTATGTAATACATACAAGCCAAATGTTGATTGGTATGCATCTGTTTATTCACACATACATCTACTTTGGAGACATTTTTGCTGGAGAAGGGTTAAAAAAAATGTGTGAAAGTTGCGAGGGGATAGGGATGGTAAATAATACTCGCTCCCATTTGTACTAGGCGCTTGTTTGGTTGGAGTTTTTGTTTGTTTCTAAAATTTTAAATTGCAGCAAATTCACATTAGGAGTTTCTGCCAAGAGTTGAATACAAGATGACGAGACTCACACTTTTCACGTGAAATTATCATTTTGGATTATAGGAACGAACAAATACTCGAACCATTTGAAATTTTGAACACTAAATGTCCACTTTGATCATAAGCAATGGTTGAGAACAAAGCTCGTCTGGTATCAATGTCCCAAAACAGAACATTGAACTCTTAATTGGATATTGTATGTAAACTAAGACCTTTTTTTACAGCATTGTTTCGATTGTTAGAAGATGTAAAAAGCATAAGTTGGTTATACTGCAGCTAGATGAAAGTTCACACGCTTACGGTAAATGTAGTAATTATGTATTACACTTTTGAGCATAATCAACAGTTAAGAACAAGACTTGTATGTTGTTGATACATTAATTATGTCCGCGAAAAGCAGTAACCTTTTGAAAATAATCAATTAGTTCTTATGTGTTGCAGTTTATGAGGTTTTTTAACTTTGCTGGTATTAAATAAATACTTAAATAGCCATATAAAACAATTACTCCTTTTGTCCCAAACTAATAGTCCAGTTTGACTTTCACACTTTTTTAAAGATATATTGATATCGACCCAATCACTAGTTGAGAACAAAACTTGTATATTATTGTGGCAATTGGTACATTGACTATGTTCTGAACAAGGAAATTGGACTTAATTTCGGACATCCGGAAAAAGAATAACACACTCTTAATTTGGAACCAAGGGAGTACTTACAGCTTTTTCGTTGGGCTATCCTTGTGATATATAGTTGGTATATTTTGTGTTCAAAATGTGCAGGCAACAGCATTGAGATTGTATTTGACTTGCATACGAAACACTCTCGAGGCTGCCATGTGTCTGCAGGTATGCATCATTTGTTGACAGTAGGGGATTTAGTTCATTGATTGCAAAGTTGGAGAATGATTGAAAACAATTTTTATTTATTTTTGGAGAATTTGGAAAAGATGAGTGATTTAGTGCGATGTCACATTACTTCAGATTGTTCATTTGGGACTACTTATCTCTCCGAATTTGACTTGTATATGCCGTAAATTCTAAAACAAAACTCTTCATGTTTCCATGTTGTGGTTGCAGAACTTTCCATGTCAAGAGATTGAAAGGCATAACAAACCGGAGGTTGAGCTCAAGTATGCATCATTTTTTGTTAAAATCTGCTAAATTTGGAAATTAAAGACCTTGAGTTCTTGCATGCTTAGGTTTTTAACTAGTGGGATGATAAATCGCTATTTACTTGTTAAGTCTACTAGTGTGTAAACTATCTTAAATCACCAATAAGTCTCTCTTTTCTTTTTAAGTCTACTCAGTGCTTGTTTGATTCGAGTTTGGTTTGTTCCTGGAATCCTAAAGTATTTCACACTAAGATCCTAAAATTATAAGTTGAAGAGGCTGAAACTTTCCATGTGCAATTACCATTTTGGATTCGAGGAACAAACAAAAACTCAAACAAAACGAGCATCTAGATGTGCAAACTATCTTAAAGCAGAAGGTTGGTTTAATAGCCTTTCGCTCAATACTAGAATTGACAATTGAAACATAGTATCTGAGGCTGCATTAATCAAGGATACACCAAACCTAATAATTACAATGTGAATGGATACGTACAAGTGATTTACTTTCTGCGACCGTATTTTAGCTTGAGGGTAATGGAGATGCATGTTTGAACCCCATCAGGGACAATATCAAAACCCTCTAAGGGCAGGTTTAACTCCATTAGGGGCAGTTTCAAATTCACTCTGACGGAATTGTTCAACCTCATTAGCAGCTGTTTGAAATCATTCTAAGAGACAGGCTCAACACCATTAGAGACAGTTTAAAATCACTCCAAGGGCAGTTAATAGGAGAGAGTTGCCCCTATTTGTGTAACCATGTATCCTACTTTGTAGTGAAATTAACTCTTTAGAATGTGACATTGACATATATGTAGAAAGCGAGCGCTAAGGTGGAGCATACATAACGGCAAGGCTACGCTTGTTTAATGCCTTTCACTTTCCTTCGTCCTAAATTACGAGTCATTGTTATTTCACACATTTAAGAATTCATACTGTAACCGATAGGCAAGAAACTAACCTGTTAATATAGTGAGATTTAGTACATTGATGATGACCCAAAAAGAGACGTGACTCTAAATGTGGGACTTCCCGAAAGGGAAAAGTTGACGTCTAATTTGCAATGGAGAGAGTAACATGAAAAGGTCCAAAAGGAACTGCACCATTGTTTGGCTGTTTCGGCTATGAGCTGCTTGGGTTTGACTTAACGCACTAGTCTTCCAAATAAGATTAAAAAACCTTATCAGTGATGCTGACAACACTTAACTAGGCTGGGAAATTGTGATAACTAAACTGCGAAAATTTAAGCTTCAGTGTAAAATGCTTTTGGGTTAGAATTTGTGTGTTATTCATGGGGGAAGTAAACCATGAAAAACCAGAATAGCCTTAAAGAAAGTACAGGAGTGCCCCCTCACCTATGGTATGATTTTGAGCAAAACACATGGACCAATTATGATGGGCCACGTGTAATACTGGTGAGGCGAAGCCCATGGGCCCGCCATGTGGATGAAATAACCTGTTCTGACAGCATATTAGAATTGGAGCATCCAACTTGAAACCGATTGCCATTCGGTGAAGAGACCCCATGATCTTACGTACGGTGATGACAAAAGTTTTCATGTCCCGAGGTGGATTTATAGTTAAGACTCGACATTCATTTTGTGATGATGAAGTAATATGATCCGGGTGTTTGGTAAATCAAGTGTTGCACAATGAGTTAAATGAAAGAGAGATTCAAATGAACCATAATGTTTTAGTATTAGGCAATAATGAATACTAAACAAATGACAATATAAAGGCTGAAGTTTTCAGTTACAGATTGTTGAAAACAATATGAATTGCAAAAATCATAGTACATTTTTTCAACACATCACACTCGTATTTAATAGCTGCTAGTAAGCATTGTTACCAAGAATAAGTCCAGCAATTGGGCAATGTTGTATCAGAAAGATTTTCGGATGATTTTTTTTTTTTAATTATTTTCAGGACCAGCCCAGAACTTCTGCCGAATCCAGTAAGGATGATGTTTTATATTGTAGTATGTTTCGAATGATCTATGATGAAATTCATGATTCACTGTTTATGCAACTTCTATCAAGTAGATTCATGCGGTAGTTACCTCGTATATAAATATTCATTGGTAAAAAAGTGAGAGTGAGAGTAAAAACTGATGGTTCAATGGTAAAGAGCTCTTGCATCACTTTGCCTTAGCAAGAGTTGAAACCTGTTACTTATGTATAAACGATTAGTTTTGGTAGGAGGGAAAGTTACAGCAGAGTTAGAATTGGAAACTAGAAATCTTGACGGGGCTTCTACTCACTGTGAGATCAATGGTAAGTGCACCCCTCTTGTAAGCAAGAGGATGCAGGTTCAAAGCTGAGGACGCGAGGTTCACCACGTATCGTAATTAAAAATGGAGTATTCCACAAGAGATGTGGTGATTCAGAGTAAAAGCAAATCTTCAAAGAGGGCTCGAGTAAAATTAAAACTTGCTAAAAATTATCAGTGGAAAGATCTTGCAATAATAAACTGCGCATCTCTTCGTTCTTTCAGATTAGAGCTATATACTCTAATCCTTGTTGATAATTTTGATATGTTTAGCTAAGCAACTAAAAATATGCTTTATATGCATCATCCACAAGCATACCGCGTAAAACTATTGTGCCCTTCGTGTGATTTATGTGCGCATTATTTACTTTTCACCAGTTTTTTGTATCAATCACAATTGAATACTACAAACTATTTCCTTTTTTGTTTCTTATTTTCTTTTTCCCTGTGTTAGGTTGTCATATGTCGAAGTGAGGCAGAAAAGTGCTTGATAGAAACATCTATTAACTCATTGCGCATAAGCCTCAAGGTAAATTCAAATAATACTCGATATACTATTTACTATTTCCTATCATTTTGTAGACGTCCTCAATTAAGAGTCACATTTCTAATTATATATGAAATCTCAAAATCATTTGATAGAGACCATTTCAGTATAAAGTTGCATCTCATGCTGTCCAACACTACCCCGCAAGTGGAAACAAATGCAAGCAAGAGGATTCAGTCGAACCTGAGATCTTGCGAAACCTGGCCTCTAATACTATCTTAGAAACCATCTGACTCAAAAGTTTAAGTCGTTAGGTGGTTGGCTAACAATATATATCATGTTTTCTATTTGCATTCACATCAAATGTTTACATGCCTGTTACCTGTGAGAACCACCCTTGCTTCAAGAACTAGTCCCCCCATTCGAAATGTTTCCACTAGTGATATGCTCCTTGCATTTGTTCCCCCCTTTGTTAATATGCATTCTTTGTTTGTCATATGTGCACTCAATGCACAATCAACAAATTAAAGAGTTCAATTTTTCTAAAGCAGAGGGGGAAGAACCAAATGAAAACACCAAGACTTGAAACCATTACCCTTTTTCAGAAAAATCTCGCCAAAAAGCTTAAGTTTTTAGGGCCAACGATGTATATATATAAATATCTGTTGGAAAAATGGGTTTTTAAAGTCATTTTTTGAACCATTTTGAGGGTAATTTTAAACAGGATTTCACACTCGGTTGTGAAAGGAAATTATAGATTCGTGTTCTCCTCCATGAGTACATCGAGATTGTGTATTTGTTTGCTCAAAACAGATATGGGATGAATGAGAAATTGTCACCCAAAGTGAGCTACTTGAGATGAAAAATGGAATGGGAATTGTTAAGTCCCACATTGGATTTTTGTGGAAAAAGTTATGAGTTTATAATGGATTACCTTTCACTAGCTCATAAGCTTTTAAGAAAAATAAGGCTCTCTCTCGCGCACCCAGGTGTAGGGGGTGCAAACCATGGACCGAATTTGGCCTGACACAGGCATGTCCATACGAAAATGGCCAGCACATATAACGGTTTTGAGTTTCGTATAAATTGGTGGCTTTGAGACCTCATTCCACATGATTACAAACGCACACATCTTTCACAGATATTCTCTTTTCTTCTCTAGACTAGTTTTCTTTTAGTTGGTGATAAAGATTTTACACAACAAAAGTTCGTTCCGTGAGTGACACCGACGTGCTAAGGTAGACACTCTTTAAACCGTTTTTATCATCCTCTTCCAGAGTAGCTATACGTTATTGACTTTTGATTTTGTTTATCGCTTTACACGCGATTTTGTTTCTTGGTGCATAGGTAAAGTAGGAAGATGAACTTGAAAACATACCGACAAAGGAGTTCCTTAGATTTTTGTCAATGAGGGTGGAAGCATTTCAGGTATTGAGGAGAAAACCAGTAGAGGTCAATAATAACCCCATTCTTTGAGACTTTGACTTTCATTTTACAATTCAGATCCTTAGGTATCATATATAGATATAGATAACGATATATATTGGCATATACTAGTTAAAAATGTGTATAAAGAGTTGTGCACAAGACGAGATGTCACTTCATGATTGGATGAAGAGTTGACTGAATCCGCTCTTCTCCCAATGATGAGGTGACACATCATCTTGTGCACATTTTTTGAGAGTATAGCATTACTCATTTCTTACGAATGACACTTTTAAGTTATTTATTAGCCAACTTTACACATGTATTACAGGGATATGACATTAGTTTTCTTATTACTAATCAACATTGCGAGTGTTGTGATTATTAGTAATAAATCACGCCACGGATCGTAATTCAAATAGTGGATATTAATAACTAGAGATAATATGGATGAGAAAAAACAAGAAGAAAGATAATGGAACACACAATATTTGACAAACGAAGATTTCACTAATTCTTTGAAAAGGATTACAAAATCTATCACAAGAATTATTGCACTCAAAGCTCTCATAGAAGAATAAAATCAACAGCCCTTTAACCTCTCTCTCGCAACAAGATGAACTCTCCCACAAATCCCCATAGAAAGAAGAATAATTCTCTTATGCCTTAATCTCTTGAATGATTCTATCTATATATAACAATATAATAGAGTCCATCCAATCTAGAATAAGGTAATAATAATCCTACGTAAATATGGAAACTATTAACAAGGTAATAGAGACCAAAATAAACAAGGAAACCAAGTTTGATAAGGAAACATATTTCTCACCCAGCTGCAAAACGACTGTTGTACTATAACGCGTAATTGCAAAAGTGCTTTTGCCCCATTATAGAATGCAATTTTCTGGGTGCAAAAGTGCTTTTGCACCTTTCCGGAACCGCAAATCCTCTTTTGCACCATTCAAGCGAACAATATGATTTCCAACAAAACTCATCTTTTTCTTGGGTTTGGAATCGAGCAAAAAACACAACAATCACCACCTTTTGCGAAGGTAACAAAACCAACCGTTATCTTCTTCTTCTTCGCCTTGATGACACATGAAATCTTCTTTTGTCTCACCCTTTACAAGGGCCACTCAATCATCTATGTCAATGATCGAGCCACATCCGATTATCTATGTTGATGATCAGACCATGTCCGTATTGGACACCATCACTGGCACGTAACTCTGAGTTGTCAACGGTCTAGAGCCACCACCTAAGCCATAACTCATCTTTGCTGCGTTTGCACCACCGGAACATATGCTTCTTGGTTCTCTAGCACCATTATGTACAACTCTTTCATGTAATCTATACAAGCCCCTGCAATGACTTGCCTTCAAGACCACATCGTCGCCATGATACACGCTCATTACTCCACCTCGAGTAGAGTACCACATTCCAAGTGATTATAATCTAGAGAGACTGATTAGATTCCACTTTATCTCCGGCACATGTCTGACATTTATGATTGTTTGAACTGAGCCATCAAACAATTTCAGACGGACTTCACCAACTCCACGAACTAGCAATCCGGAGTCATCCCCCATGTAGACAAACCCGCTACAATCTTCATATGTGCTATACAATGAACGATTGTTGCAAACATGCATAGCGGCACCGCAATCCAATAACCATCCTCCCTGACCAGTTAGGCTTGCAAGCATCAGTAGGACATCTATAAGATCGGCTTCTTTGTCATAAGAAGTCATCGCAACGGTTGCGGCTCCATCAGGGTTAGTCGCCAGTTTTTCCTTGATGTCATCCTTCTTCCTTGGGCAGTCCCTAGCACAATGGCCCGGCTGACTACATTTAAAGTAATCTCCTTTAAAGATAGTATTTCGTCCTTTGCTAGAACCTTTCTTTCCATTCGCTACAAACGCGCCTTCTTGAACGGTATTAATTCGATCCCTCTTTCTCATCATCTCTTCTGCAGACAGAGCTTGACACACCTCCGAGGTGGTGAAAGATGATCTACTCATAAAGTTTTGAATTAGCGTCTTTTACGAATCCGGGAGAGTCCAAATTAATTGTAAAGCTTTATCTTGATCTTTCAATTCATCACCTACAGTTTCGAGTCTTGAGCATAATGAATCAAAAGCGGAAATATGATCCATAATTGGAGTATTCTCTTCCATCCTCATGTCGTGTATAAGACTTTTAATATAGATCTTATTCGTCATCGTCTTAGCCATGAACAAATCTTGAAGAGACTCCCATAGCTGTTTTGCTGATGTAGCCTCCTTGATTGAAGCATGACCTTGAACCTTCGTCGTGAGATGGAGACGAATCTCTGACAAGCACTTCTTGTCCATCTTTTTCCACTTATCATCAATAACCTCAACCAGTTCCATATCATCCGAATCCTTCTTCTTTTGTTCCACCGTTGGTGGACCTTCTAGGGCATCATCCAAGTCCAGCACTACGAGATAGTCTTTCATACTCATCTGCCATAGGCTGAAATCCATGATTCCATCAAACTTCTCCATCCTATAAGATTTCTCTATTATAACACACACCTCCTTGAATACCACCCTCTGATACCACTTGTTGTGATTATTAGCAATAAATCACGCCATGGATCGTAATTCAAATAGTGGATATTAATAACTAGAGATAATATGGATGAGAAAAAACAAGAAGAAATATAATGGAACACACAAATTCGACAAACGAAGATTTCACTAATTCTTTGAAAACGATTACAAAATCTATCACAAGAATTATTGCACTCAAAGCTCTCACAGAAGAATAAAATCAACAGCCCTTTAACCTCTCTCTCACAACAAGATGAACTCTCCCACAAATCCCCACAGAAAGAAGAATAATTCTCTTATGCCTTAATCTCTTGAATGATTCTATCTATATATAACAATATAATAGAGTCCATCCAATCTAGAATAAGGTAATAACAATCCTACGTAAATATGGAAACTATTAACAAGGTAATAGAGACCAAAATAAACAAGGAAACCAAGTTTGATAAGGAAACATATTTCTCGCTCAGCTGCAAAACGACTTTTGCACTTTTACCGCGTAATTGCAAAAGTGCTTTTGCACCATTCCAGAATGCAATTTTCTGGGTGCAAAAGTGCTTTTGCACCTTTCCGGAACCGCAAATCCTCTTTTGCACCATTCAAGCGAACAATATGATTTCCAACAAAACTCATCTTTTTCTTGGGTTTGAAACCGAGCAAAAAACACAACAGCGAGGATATGCACAAGCAAGAGCTTATAGATTTTATTGTCCAGTTCATGGAGGTAACATACATTTAATTTCTGTATGTTCAATCTTTCTTCTACCTTTTCTACTCGTCTAAATTAGAGTTCCTTTTTTACTTCAAAAATAAAAAAGGACTACCTGACCTAACTACTTAGAGCAACAATGGTGTATGCATGATATGACCGGGTAAAATTATCCTAGTTGTTTGAGGTGTTGTACAGAAGTGTAGGAAAAATTCAACCCAAACGTTAAAGTATTATCCTTTTTCAGCCAGGATCTTGTGCAGACCGTCCGTATACGCATGGCACCTTTACTGATGAATTTTCATAGCTAAAAATATCTACCAATTCTTTAGCGATGAAAATTTGTCTCTAAAGGGTCGGACCGTATACAAAGGGGTCCGTACTAGATTCAGACCCATTATCCTTATGAGTAAATAGGTTTGGAACCTAAACAAAGAAGAGTTTGACATAGTATACTACTAATCCTTCACAAACAAAGCATTGTGGATTCTCTTTTAAGGTATCATCATGAATTACTTGAACTTGTTTAACAGTTCTAGCTCAAGTGGCACAAATCCTCACCTCGTGGGAGGTTGTGGGTTCAATTTACATCCTCTTCTTTCACTACTTTTAATTGTAACAAGAAGAGACTAATTGGACCTTCCTTTTAATTGAACTTTACAAATAGTAAGGTCTTAAGTTACCATTATGGTGACTAACAAAGATCAAATCAAGACTTTAAATTTGGGGTTTTCGCTACATGATTGAGTGGTGATGTTGTCACATAATCCACCACTTGTATCAGAAATGAAATTCAAAATAAACACTTTTTGCGCATACAAACCAGAAGAACCAACTTAAGTCTGTTTTGGTAAAAGGGCTTCTTTAATTACTATTTTTCTTGAGTACCCTTTTGCATTTCATTAATAAATTTAAGAGTATCAATTTTTGTTAGCCGAAATACCCTTTCAAATGCATGGGAGATTTGGAGCTCCAGTCATCGGAACTTCAGTGGTGGCCGATGAGATAGTGACCATAGGAATTTCCTTTTACGTGATTACTAATAAAAGCAAAAGGTTAATACATTTTAGTTTTCCCTTTTTTCCGGGCTTCATGAAAATGCAGGATATTGATAAAGAGATTAGCGAATTGAAATTGTCCGTGAATACAAGAGGGAGGCTTGTAGCTACTGAGTTTCTGAAGCAATTCACCTGATACATGAATCTGTTATCTCATTCTTTATCAACTGCTTGGGTTTAATAGTATCAAACCAACTATTCCCTTGGTTAATAATAATGTAAGAAAGTATCCTGGATGAATGACACTACGTGTTCGTGCTCAAAATCAATAAAAGCTTTGAAGAAACGCACAATATAATAATGAAAAGGACATCACTTTGCAGCATTGTAGCTGACAAAATCTACTAAAGCCCAAATATAATTGAAAAAAGTGAAACAATGTAAATAAAAACTGTGAAAAAAGAGTTGGTGAATGCCTTGTTGAAAAACTTGTGCTTTCATTAATTTTTAGAACCCTTCGGCTTTCTCTGAAAAATTGGGGAAAACAAGACTTCAATGTATGTCACTTACCCAAAGTAGCTTCGATCACTGATCCCGTGAATTCAAAAGTCTACTTCTTTGTCAGTTTTGGGATCATACAATGCAAACCTTTGCTGATGAAGATCAACACTAAATCCTTCAAAATGGAGAGTAAGTAAATCATACACCCTAGCTTACTGGTATGAAAGTAAGTAAATCAGTAGGGGCATGTCCTATAGTTTTCCAAGAATTGTTTTTCTATTGTATATATATAAACTCCAGATTCTTTTGGTGATCAAGTCTCTTAACAATACGTACAATTTTGTAATCATCCAGATAAGAATCATAACCAAATTCTAGTAAATCATGATAACCAAAGAGGGGAGTAGGGTTTGGTATCAACTTACAATCACCAGTTGAGGGATTCCACATGAGTAAATTAATACCGCTGCGAGCATTCAGTTTTCCGAATTTTAAGAATATCATCAACCCATTACAAGAACCTAAAATCTCTTCGGTTTCATCGGAAGCATGTTTGAATTGAATGTGTAGCTCTACGGCATCTGCATTAGTATTACGCTTACTACTGCCTGCCTCGAAATCTAAAAAGTGAAAGGAAGGTGGGCCTAAAGTACCTGATTTAGTTAAAAGAAAAAGTTTTTTCTCTGTATTGCTGTTGATGAAGGTGCATTCTGATCAATTCTGGGTTGCAAAGTTGTACGATTCCATTCCCTGCAAATGCACTTAAAAACACAACAGAGATTTGACTGGTAATTTTGTGAATACGCGGCAGTGGTGGAGCAAGATTTCAGTTGGAAGATTCACCATGATTAGTAGCTTGGGATGATTTTCTCCTTTAACACATATTTTTGGGATTGGATTGTTAGATGTGAAATTCAATTATTGGAAGAACTGTAGACGAATGCTTCAAAATGGAGTTACTTTCCATTTTTAGTGTTGTAAGTACATTATTCTCTCGAAAACTCAATTCCAAAAGGTAACCTATTAGACTGAAAATTTTCGAAACTTCAGCACAGTTCAACCTTATAATTGGCTCTGCTTAAAGTGAACCATTTTGCTCAGTGGGCTTGGAGCCGGATAAACTATGCATCGATGCGAAAAAAGTTTGTACATGACTTGGTAATTTACCTTCATATATTGAACAAAGTACCTCTAATGCCAATATTAATTGCAGTGCTGAATACCTATTCGGAAATGGAACGATTGTGTGTAGGCAAACAATTACTAAGTGCTGTTTTCGCTCTTAGCTTATATATACTGTGAGTCCTGTTTCACCCAATTTTGCGACCCTTTATGCGTGCAAAAGAACAAAGCTACTGCAACATGCATTTTCTTCTATATCAAGGGATCCTAATTTTTTTTTCTTGCCGAAGTCCACTATTACGTATTGAATTTACCGGATGTACTAATGTAGCCTAGGTCAGTTAAGTATTGAGTGAAATGCATATTTTTCCAAAAATCTTTATGAGAATAATCCCAATAGATTTATTTCAATGGTTGCTATTCACGTACTGATTGTGAAAGAATATGTATCTATTGATTTTTCATTTTCCGCCCATTTGGTTGGAAATTTCAAGGTTGAGTTGCAGTCCAAGAAGGAACACTGCACAGAAGAATCCATCAAGTTAATTGCCTCTGTTCTTGTTCACTGTTTTTTTCTTTTGTAAGATATAAGCAACACATTGGCATAAATCTGGGGTTTCATGTCTTGTTGCGGAAAGACACCCACTTGAACTTGAGAGAGATCTCAAGTTCAACTCTCACCATGGGGCTTGGAGGGAGGATTTTCGTTGTTTGTAGTTTAAGAGACTTAGACATTCCCTTTTACTTAAAAAAAAATAAAAAAAGTCTTCAACTGATTAATTTGCGAAATTTCATATCAATGGCAAAATTTCGAATCACAAAATGTAAATTCTTCCGCTAAAGTAGGTGTAGCTAAGAGGATCAATGCGGGGTCCTTGGACCCCACTCACTTCATAATATAAACTTGACATATATAGTATAATAAAAAATTAAAAAGGTAGAAGGTGTAATAGACCCTACTAAAATTCTTAAAAAGCAATATGAAGCGGGGTCAAATGGGATCAATTTTCAAGCAAAATTAAAGTACAATAATTTTAAACATGCTTGTGAAGGTGTAATAATTGAAGTATTTTAACAAGCACCAACAAATAATGGTTTATTAATTGACCCCATTTAAGAAAATTCCTAGCTACGTCATTGTGCTAAAGAACCCCATCGAAGAAAATTCCTGACTACTCCATTGCGCTAAAGCTCGAAGTACACAAGTAAAAGTAGCACTTTCTGGTACCAACATAACACACTCGAACAAAACCAACATCACTAAACTATGAGAAAGTCTTGGATGGAAAGCTCTTCAATCAGGTCTGAAAAAAGTAATTATTATCAAGTATTAAACATTTTTATTGTGAACTGTTTGGCTAAAATTTATACTACACAAAACCTTAAGTAGGATAAATTTATACTAACTAAATAAAATTTAAGACATTGTGAATGCTCTAATGAAGAGCCACTCTGAGCCGTGCGATTTAAACTCTTGATGTGAATTAGAGACTTGAGTTGTGAAAATTTACACCTTTAGAGTCCGGGAAAACACAGAAACTTGAAGAAGAACGCGCACTTATAGTATATTTGGGCGAGCGTGTATTAACAATGTCTATACATACACCAGATTCTTCGAGTATCCGAGTAAATTAGGACGCGCATTCACAAACTGTTAGTGATAATGATACCCCAGCCAACTAATCTGCACCGCGAGTCTTATTGAGTTACTGTTTCAATTATTTTTCGGTTCACTCCATAATAGATTATGCAAGCTAGAAGTTATCAGATGCGATTATGCAAGCTAGAAGTAATCAGATGCGAAAGTTTTTCAATCTTATTATCATTCTTATGTACAAATTTTCTTTACGAGATGTATTTGTCCAAATGCAGCCGTGTGCATAAGGAAAGAGAGGAACTTTCACCATGGTTAAGAATATCATCTTATGAAAATTCAATTCCGAGAGGGTGGAAAACCAATGGCGGATCCAGCACAGGGCTGATTGGTGTTGTAGCCGAGCGGCGAGCAGAATTTTTATTTTTATTTTTGCAATGATAGAATATGCAAAGTTTTATAACGCAGTCCAGCCTAATGAAGTATCTACATTTGTCCGCGAACCCCTCCAAAAATTTCTGAATCCGCCCTAATGAATAAGAAGCTGGCGCAAATTCTTTTTAACTATTTTTGAATTATAGCAATGAGGTTCTAACTTTCTCTAATTTCAATTACGGTACTCTCCTTAAACAACTTAGAATATTACATCTATTGAATAACTTTAGTGTTTTTCTCCTTTTTTGTAGAGACAAATATACCCTCGATTTTAAACACAAGATTTTAAGATTTACATTAAAAATAAAATAAAATATAAATTCATATCTTTTTATATTATAGTATTAGTATCCCAAATAAATTTAAACTCTACTTTATTTGGTTAAACTAATTAAACAAGTTAGAATTATATTAGTATTAGTATTTCAAATAGTATATATAACTCTATATATTTTTATATTAGTATTAGTATTTTAAATAAATATAAATCTACTTTATTTGGTTAAAATAATTATGTAAGCCGGAGTTTGTGTTGAATTAGGTGTTTTCCAAAACTCACTGGCAAAAGTACGTATATTTAATAAACAGTATTAAAATTACAAAGCTATTTAATATTAACTTACATACAACATTAGGCTATACAATTTATTATTTATATGAGTGTTATATTATTTTCTAATACCGTGCATAATAACCCACATACGTATAATAGAATTAACTGTCTACTAATTCTAAAAAATTATTAAAAATATATTACTCTCTTATATATCTGATCAATTTTTATCATGTATCTATAACATTTTATATAGTTGACCGATTTATGATTTTCTTATAATTATTAATTAAATTTTACACTTGATACTATGTTTTTATTTATGATTATTTTTATTTCATACTAATTATTTAATTCCTAGTATGTACGTATTCATTAATAGACTTAATTAATTATTTTTGTTAAGCACTATAACCACGTTTAACTCTCATGCACAAAAACTAGTATATATAAAAAGAAAAAAAGTAACTAGAAATTAGGTAGAAGGGCTTATTATACATTGATTTTTACCAAAAATCCAATGAATAATATTTTTTTGAATGAAGGGCCTATTTTTAATTGGTAATTTGAATAAAGGGCCTATTTTTAATTGGTAATTAGTGTAAGATGCCTGTTTTGTTTTATATTTTAAATGAATGTATTTGAATAAATTTAAATATCATTTAATTAATAAAAACATGTTATGTATTACCTAAATTACCCCTTTTTATGAAATTTTCACAAAAAATATGGACTGCAAAGTTCATATTACAATAAAATATGAACTGCAAAGTTCATATTGCAGTGAAATATGTACTGCAATATGAACTTTGCACTAAAAATATGGACTGCAAAGTTCACATTGCAGTAAAATATGGACTGCAATATGAACTTTGCACTAAAAATATCGACTGCAAAGTTCACATTGCAGTGAAATATAGACTGCAAAGTTCATATTGCAGTCCATATTTTAATGCATATTGATATTTTTTTAGTTTATTTTAAGAGTTGGGATGTCATTTTATAATGAAAAAAAAAGACACATGTCGTATTATCAATAAAATAAAAAATAGGCCCTTTATTTAAAAAAAAATTATTCCTTGGCCTTAGTGTGAAAATCTTTCTCTAATAAGCCCTTTTTTTTAATTGCCCCAAAAAGTAATATGATCAAAACTTTGGTCAAATTAGTGTTTTTTTTTTTAAAAGTTCGCAGTTGTTTGAATATATATGCTTTAAAATGTAAAAAAGGAAAATTCATTATTTAAGAGCTTTTAAGATTTCCTAATAATAGTTAAAAAAGGATTCCTTTTGGAACGATTATTCTAATTTGTTATAAACTTGGGAAAAGGTTAAAATTCCAAACTTAAGACACATATTTTTCATCATTTTCAGATAATTAAAGAACAAAGAATTCGCACAACATATTCATTTGTTAATTCAATCAATATTCATGGCCTATCTCCCTATTGACATCTTGTCCCACAAAATATTCTTGAAATTACCATTCAAATCTCTCTTACGTTGTAAGTTCGTCTGCAAGGCATGGAATCGTGTAATTTGGGATCCAGAGTTTGTTAGAATGCACCACCTCCTCAATCAGCGCCATCCCAAAGAGAAACTTATCTTCGCAACTTCTACTATTATAGGTTTATCTTATCGTCACTTTTACTCCGTAGATTGCGAGGCAAGTGAGGGTACTTGTGCCGCACATGCAGTGAAGCTAAACCTCAACTTTCCAGCAGAAGTTAAAAGAACAGAGATTTTTGGTTCATCTAATGGGTTATTATGCATGGCTGCGAGATACCGAAAAAGAAGGTACTCTAATGATGATGATGATATACTGATAAGCAATCCATCAACCGGAGATTCTAAGTAGATACGCGATACCCATGCCCCTAGGCGATGTGATATTGATGCATTTTGCCCTTTAGTAGGATTTGCCTATGATTTTTCTATTGACGATGGTAAGTTTATACGTGTAACTAATTTTGCTAGTAAGGAACCTGGTCGACCAATCACATTGCTAGTTGATATCTATTCGAAAAAAAGTAATTCATGGATGTAGAAAATTAATCGAAGCGGAACTTAAGATCAGATTAGGATCTCTTGCCTTTTGATGATGGTTCCACAATAATGTTGATGCTTTGGTCCAAGAGCAAATCACATGAAAATGCTTTTAGTTTCACAACCCAAATACTCTATCTATATCAATCAAAATTTCCACTGAGTAGTCCTTTTTCAAAGGAGAGAAGAAGGAGAGTTTTTCTGCCTTTTTTTTTCTTTCTTTTTTCTTCTGTTTTCTATGGTTTTCTTCCAGAAAGAAAACCAACTTCAAGAAGAGAAAAACAAGCGGGAGTTTGAAAAAACAGTTTCTTCCTTATAACTGCTTGTTAACTTCCTTTCTTTTATTTATTAATTAATTTATATAAATATGATCACAATAATGGTTTGGGTCAACTCGTCATGGGCGACCCGACCCAAATTCCAATAATGGAACATTGTAAAATTTGGTGCCCCTTTATTTGGTGTGTGCCCCCATCAAAGAGGGTGTGTAGTGAATGGATCTATATATTGGCCAGTAGACTATCAAAGTAATTTTAGGATCATGGCCTTTAAGTTAAGAGACAACAAGTTTAAAAACCTGCAATCGCCTCATAATTTTGTACCATCTTACCTCACATATTTAATGGTGTTAGGAGGAACCCTTAGCATATTTCAGCTAGTAGTAGCACATTTCGGCACTAGTATAAAAATCCTAGTGTGGACCATGAAGGAAAACGACGAGAAGGAATAGTGGATTAAGCTGATGGATGTATATGCTTCTTTTCTATATTTTGGAATGACTCAGTTTTTGGGGTTGTATGTTTGATGAGGAACGGGAAAATTCTCATGTTGTTTAAGGAGCAATTGAAGAGATCCAGGTCGAAATGGTAAATAAACTTGTGTTTTATGATGCCGGAAGAAACAAGGGTTATTTTCGTATTCGTGGGATTAATCATAGGTATTCTTTTAATGTGGTGACATATGTTGAAAGTCTTCTTTCACCAAATAGTATTGCTCGCGGAGCGTGATTACTTTTAATGTAAGAACAAGTTCTTAACAACTCTTATACTTCCAGTGTGTTACTGTTTTAGTTGTTTTGGTGTATTCGGTAGCACATTATTATGCACGCTTGAAGTGATGAGACGAGCAAGTTTTTCGTTGCAATTGATGGAGGTTTTCATTCTTATGTATGAATCAATGATATTCGTTCTTATAATGCAAAAGCATCATATCGCATAGGTATGAGAATTGATGTCTTTTACTTAGAGATTCAATCGAACCAATTCACGAAACTACATAGTTCTTACTCTTTCATTTTATGTTGTTTGCGCAGTACATTTGATAATTACTATTAGCTATTTCCGCAATTGGCTGCGAAGTTTCTTGCTCTAAATCCATTGATCATATACATATTTTGGACTTGCTCTAAATCCATTGATCATATACATATTTTGGACTAAATGGAACAAATTCTACAACGCTTGGGTAATTCAGGGTAAATAGGAATTCAACACTTCATGAAAAATATATATATATATATATATATATCTACACGCTCAAAATGAAGATAGATTTATCAGTAGAGATTTGTTGCAAGTTTAATTGTGTTACGGATTTTAAGGTGTTAAGAATATCGAAAGAGAGAAAATATATTGTATTAAATTGAAATAATCGAATAAAATAGTATATAGGGTTATAAGAAAGGAATAATAAGGAAATAGATAAACATAGTAAGGAAAGAGATAAATCCTAAATTAACCTAAGATAATCTTAAATCGATCTAAGATAAACAATAAAGATAATTTTTTTTTTGAACAATTGCACTTTTGGAAGGATTCGAACACGAGATGTCCTACTAAATAGATAAATAATAAAGATAACTGATATGCTAATATATCCTCAAACTCAAGATGGTAAATGAGAGATTAACTTGAGTTTGAAAGTAAGATTATGAAATTGACTAGGCGGATGAACTGGCGTGTGGAGTGAGCGCGAGGCACGATCATGAGTGGATGAACTAACTCGTGTGACGTTTGATGGAGATACCAGAGCCTTTCCAAACACTTGATCGAGAAGCTAAAGAGGATAATGGGGTTGAGCTAGACAGGTGCGCTTTTAGGGATGGCAACAAAAATCGCGGGTTCGGGTACCTGTGGGTACCCGACCCGATTGAGGGTGCGTATGGAGGCACAAATTCAAATTTGGGGATTTGAAAAGTCAATAGGGGCACTTTGGGAATAGGGATTTGTGTCCTCACCTGAACCTATACCCAATTACACACACACTCACATATATATTTACAAGGTTTACTTTAATTCAAATAAGTGAGTGGGTGACAACTTACATTAATGCATTCTCCTTTCATTAATTATATTTTCCTTTTCTCAAAACAAACTCTTTACCCAAGAGGCAAAGAAGCCAATGAGCTAAGATTTTTATTTTTTGTTTTACTTTAATACTTTACACTCAACTCAAGCAGCCAGGGAGCCATCTCTCCATCACTCTTCTTCTACCCTTCTTGTTCAGTTGTTCCATAGCAACAGTGCTTTTCTCTAACTTCCTTTGAAGGTATGGGATTTTCAGTTTTTCTTTCTCCAAATTTGCACTCAATTTTGCATTCCAAGTTCGAAGTACCATTTGCACAAATAAGAATCCACTTCGTATGTAGTATTCTTCTTAATGTTGAGATTGTAACCTCTCATTTCCAATGTTGAGATAATGTGTCTCAAATCACCTTCCACAACCACCCAAATGAACCCGAACCGCCTTACCAACTGCAAAGATTCCAAAGCCGCTAGAGCCTCCATTGCGCAAGCTATTTCCATTTCATCGATCTTTTAAAACCATGGGGTGCCATCTAGATATTATGATTTAAATAAAAATTAATTTTTAGTGTAACTTGATCAAACTTAGAATGAAAGACAATGAAACTATTTTAGTAAGCAATTGAACATGTCACATAATCCCACAGTTTTAACCATAAATATACGGTATGTATAGGTTCAAAACACTAGGCTTTTCACTTTTCAAAACAAATTTACTCAGAAAACAAAAATTATGCAGAGTATCTAGGCCAAGACAGATTTTAATGGTTAGTGAAGTTGTGCAGACATTTGTATTACTTAATGTATCTTTGCAACCTTCTTTTTCAATGAATATTTTGCTTAGAATAGGGTTTGAACTTTGAATATTTGAAGAGTTAAATATGCACTTAAAGAACAAGTCACTTACCATATTTGTTTTAGTTTTTGATTCAAATTAAATATATTCAAGTTGTACACATATTGCTTATATGTTAGTCTAGTGTATACATAAAGCCATGGAAAGATGTTTATAAACACACGTACACAAGTATGTAAGGAAGGAAAACTATATTTTCAGTTTTTGAACATGCCCATTGAGCTTTCTCATCCTTTTATTGCTTCAGATTCATATATGGCTAAATTAAAATACAACATAACAGAAAAACTCAATACCCCCACTCGGCCACTCAAATTAATGAGACTCAAACTCAAGACTTCTTAAATCTGGGTAAGTACGTTTACCCTTAAGCTACTTCACCTTTTCGACATGTTATTATTATATCCATAATATACATGAAATGCAATGCATTATGTTAAATTCAGCCATTTTCAATATTGTTATGGACAATCATAGAATGAGGTGTTTACAATTCGTTTATGCGCAGTTAACACCGGCTAAAATGTGTGTTCCTTTAATCTAAGTTGTCAAGTTATAACTAAACCTCTTAACGGAGAAAATTTCGATCATAATTTGATGTATTTTATTGGATCAGATGTAGGGTAATCCGATCAAAATCCAACCCAATCAAAAATCCAATCTATTAAAAGCATCCATAGTGTGTAAGTAAAACTTTTCCACATATTTGTAAATTTGGCACTAAGTTTCTTGAGCGGCTGCACTAGATACAACATAAAAAATAGCATACAATTGTGCCAAAGTCATATGTATTTTTAACTTAAAAATAAATAAAAAATTAGAAAAGGCTCATACAAGTGAGGCATACTCGTATGAGAGTGAAGGAAACCAATTATATGGTTGTGGCTCAATTGTATGAGATTTTTTCCTTTTTTTTTAACTCTTTCTCTAGGATTTTTAAGTATAAAAAAAAATCCATATACAGTTGTGACTAAGCCATATGAGTAAAAATAAATAAATAAAAAAGTCATGTACAGTTGTGGCTCAACCATATGAAACATAAAATTTTTTTTTGTACGAGTAAGGGACACTTGTATGGCTTATATGAGTAAGGCATAACAATATGACTAAAATTTAGGTATATGATAAATTTGCTCTCTCTCTCTCTCTCTCTCTCTCTCTCTCTCTCTCTTATACAGTACTAAATTTGTATTCTAAGTTCTGTCCATTGTAATAATTAGCGAGTATGAAAAATTTGCTAATTTACACACGCGCAAGGGCACACATACACAAATTAATTTCAAGTTCAAAACTAAAACAAATAATGATGAGCGTCCTTTGGGTTTACTTCTTTGAAGCTAAATGATTTTAATTAGTGTAGTGGAATGTTAAAGTTGTTACCCTCACTAGTATAAATAAGGGCTATGTGACATTTCTCAAATCTTATTTAAAATACAAAACACAAGATAAAGAAGGACATTGGTGGATTTATGAGAGGACAAGGTGGCCTAGTTCCTGCTAGGTTTTTGAAAGTTTGAGTAATAATAGTATTAATTCTTATGTATAAATACGTTATACTTTATTGGGCCCCTTCAAATTTTCTATAAGTAGAATTTATAACATTTTCAGTTTAGGCTAGCCTTTTTCTTAACTCTAATTTTGCAATACGATTTACTAGAGCAAATAAAACGCAGCAGCTACATATCTTCTTTAGTTAGCTAATTTTGATGTTAATTACTTTTGTAACTAAATATTTTTTATATCTATGTTTTGAACCCTCCAAATTCAAATTTATGAATTTGCCATTGATCGAGGAAGGAGTAATTCTACCCCATTATGGATTGAGTTTCCCTTATGTTTATACAATTGAATTTGCCAACATTTTGTAATCAAACTACTATATAAAGACCATTGTATCTAAACCTTAGGGGCAAAAAAAGTATAATACAAAGAAATAAGAACATTTACATTCTATATCATGCTCACCTAGAGTAACTATATGTTATAGAGGTTTGATTAAGTTCATCGCTTTACATGCAATTTCGTTTCTTGGTTTATAGATAAAGCAGGAAGATGAAATTGAAACTATATTGACAAAGAAGTTCCTTAGATTTTTGTCAATGAGGGCATATGCATTTCAAGTGTTGAGGAGAAAGCCACTAGAGGCAAATGATCCCCCACCATCTTTGAGACTTTGACTTTCATTTTACAATTCAGATTCTTTAGGCATCATATACAGATATAGATGTATATTGTCATGTACTTGCTAAAATTCTGAATTAAAAGTTGTGCACAAGATGAAGTGTCACCTCATGATTGGATGAAGAGTTAACTGAAGTCGCTCTTCCTCCAATGATAAGGTGACACATCATCTCGTGCACATTTTTTGTGAGTGTAGTCAACTCTTCATTCAACCATGAGGTGGTACCTCATCTTCTGTACATTTTTTGTGAGTGTAGCATTACTCATTTCTTATGGATGACACTTTTAACTTATTTATCAACCAACTTTACACATATTTCAAGGACACGACTTTAGTTTTGTTATTACTAATCAACATTGTGAGGAGATGCACAAGCAAGAGCTTATAGATTTTATCGTCCAGTTCATAGTGCTAACACACATTTAATTTTTGTATGGTCAATCTTTCTTCTACCTTTTCTACTTGTCTAAATTATATATGAATGTCGCTAATTACACATATCACTTTATTTGATAACAAAAAATATAATAGTTCAACCTTATAAGACCGAATTAATATACGCATACTTGTCCTAATGTTGAAGTGTTTTGGTTTGTAATTAGCGTCACCCTAAATTTGAATCCCTTTTTACTTCAACAATAAAAACTGCTTTTTTGAGTTATCCCTATTCTTAATTCAAAATTAAACATATCCTCTGTTTCACTTATTATTAGACTTCACTCTTAAAAATAGATGCCGTCTAACTTTCCAGTCAGTTGTTTCTCCATTTGGACCAAAATATCCCAGTTCAGCCCTCAAACCCAGATCATCTTCTTCCTTTTTTCCGTTAGCTTCTACGACTCCAATTTCCCAGTTCACACACAAAAAAACCCATCAATTCAACCCTCAAATCTCTCTCCAAATCCAATTGTACAAGTACAAAATCGACCCAGATCTCAATTTATTTATTTATATTTAAAAAAAAAAAAAGTTATACCAAACCCACTTAAAATTTGGCAAATTGGTAAAAATGGGTGAATTCATATACTTGTAGAATTGGAAGCCCTCTTGGCAGAATCAATCAACGTCATTCAAATTCATAGTTCGAAACAAAGCAAAAATGTCTGTTTTGATTTCTCCATGACAGAGCACAAAACTTAATTTTTAGAGAGAGGAGAGCATAAAAACAGAGCATAAAAGTGTAGGATGTATTTTTGATGAAAAATAGACATAAAAAGATTTAGGCATTTTTTTGATAATACCACTTAAATCTGAATATTTAAAATTTTAAAATTTAAGTAATTTTAGAGCTGTAAACCCTATGGGGGTGGCCTAGTCGTTCAGTAAGTCCTTGTAAAAGATTGATCTATTTAGCGGTCAATTCCGTGTTTGAATTCCTCCAAGTTCAATTGTTAAAAAAAAAAAATATTGTTCGTTGAAAAAAAAAATTAAGTGCCAACTTAATTTTCTTTACTTAAAACTGAAAATTTTCATTTGACCTATTTAAAACGATTATCTAATGAAAGACATAATATAATTATTCCCGTAATACATTTAAAGTTTTAAGTGGTATAGTTTCCTCTTAAAATTAAAAACTTAAGTGTCCATGCCACTATATAAAAGACATTCCTAGTCAATTTTCCATACAAAATATTTGTACTAATTGCATTCATTTATTTATGTGAATACTGTTAACATATACCATAAATCCATTGTAACATATTTACATATATGTAGATATGTCAAAGAACATATCTCCATTGTCAATAACACATCATCCATTGTCAATAACTCATCTTCATCGTCAAAAGAAGATATCTCCATATTCAAAACATATCTTCTATATTCAACATATTCAAGATTTGTACAGATTTAGGCTTAACAAATGTACTCAATTCGTCCCTATATATAGGGACATTTATGGCTTGTAATGAATAGAACAAATGATCATTTCTTTATTCCTCTCTCTATTCATATACTCTTCATAAACATTAGTATATCATCTAACAAATACATCTTCTATAAATGCGTTTGGCAATGCAACTACCAATTTCTTTCTGCATCTAACATCGGCCCAAAAAGTCATAGAAAATTTAGGGGACCAAGGCAGTCGCCTTGCTCTCCTGCCCTTTGGGCCAGCACTGTTTACCTCATTACCCACCAAAGGAAAAGAAAGAAGGCTAATACATATATTTTGTTTTTTATTTATTCCTAGCTTGATGAAAATTCAGGATATTGATAAAGAGATTAGCGAATTGAAATTTTCTGTGAACATAAGAGGGAGGCTTGTGGCTACTGAGTTTTTGAAGCAATTCACCTGATACATGAATCTGTTAGCTCATTCTTTATCAACTGCTTGGGATTAGCAGGTAATAGTATCAAACCAACTAATCCCTTGGTTAATGATACCGTAAGAAAGTATCATGGATGAATGACGCTAGGCGTTCATACTCAACACTAGTAAAAGTTTTGAAACCTGGTTGGGACAAAGTTGCTCTTTATCAGGAATTAGGTGAATAGAATACACATGTTCTTATTTTTGTTTCGGTATTTACAAAGGAATGCAATAATTAAGGGGGAATATTGTTCATATATCCCATTTTTCGTTGCACCAATTTTTTTCTTGTTACTAGCAAACTTCTAATTTGGTACGAAAGGAATACTCTAGTGAGATAAGTTAAACAAATAAATGGCCGTTGTAACGCCCCGCCCTTGGAGGCGATAAGAAATGAATAAATAGATACAAATCATCCATTAATTACAATAGAATTCCAAAATATAAGGAAATCAAATTTTACAACCTTTGGAATCCTCCCACGAGCTCAGACCATCCCATCCCACATCCTCACTGTGAGTACCTGTAGATGAAAAACATGTATTGGGAAGTATACCTTATACAGAGGATGGAATAAAATTCGTGAAATCAATTGAACAACAACAACCAATACACATACTTAAACTAATCATCATACAAGGCCTCATACCCGGCCCTGTAATGACTACATGCCAAGTACCACCATACCAATTCATGCCTCACCTTACCCACACCCTCTCCGCGGACGTTGCAAATCGGGCTATTGGATCTTAGCAAATCCCCGATAGGTGTACTTAAACATTTACCAATCAATCACCATGGCACCATAGCCAACCCATATACCAACAAAGCCAAATAAATATAACACAGAGCCAAAGAATACGCAATACAAAATGAATACAAGAATACGGGAATCAAGAAATGCTCTAGAGCGTAACGGAATACGTATGAAATACTTCCCATATCTCAATCCATAAAAATCATATCATAACCAAAGCTCCAATCCTTAGAACTTCGTAATCTCTATGCCATCACGTCCCTCTCGATCCCCGAGATAATCTTCCCTAAAGGTGAAACATGATCCGAAAACATTCCAAAGACGAAAATGTAGAGATGAGATGGAGAGAATAATGAGAGAAATCCTTCTCTCAATTCAAGGGTAACATATACATATATATATAAAGGAACATGGAAGGCTCTAGAGCTCTAAAGAAATCTCACCAACCGACCTAAAACAATCGCCTGTTTTTCCTTAGCAGGCGCCTGTTGGATTACGAGAGGATTTGGCCCCGAAAATCTCCTAACAGGCACCTGTTTGACCCCCAACAGGTGTCTGTTACGCGCTGAAGATGTCTCAAAAATATATGTCAAAATCTAGCTCATTATCTAACACATGGATTTGGATTCACTCGAAAAGGAGTTAAAATGAATTTTTGGTGAATTTTGCAAGTTTGGTCAACGAAAACTATTCCTACGCGGGAATGCTGAAAATTTTACTAGTAAATCCGAATTTTGTGATGCGATTTGAACTCGAAGTCTATAATCTGTAACACGGGGTGTTACAACTGTCCTACTTATAGTAATGTATATTTCAATCACTCTTCATAAACCTGCTACTCACCTAAACCGGCTAACTTCCTGCTGTGTTCTTTGGAGTAGCCATATTGTGCTAGAAATTGTAGATATATTAGAAGAAACGCACAATATATATTGATATGCTTTACAATGTAAAAAAAAAGAAAATTCATTATTTTAGAGCTTTTAAGCTTTCCTAATAATAGTTAAAAAAGGATTCCTTTTGAAATTAATATTCTAATTCATACTTAACTTGGGAAAAAATTAAAATTCCAAACTTAGGACACATATTTTTCATCATCTTTATATAATAAAAGAATAAAGAATTCACACAATATATTCATTCGTTAATTCAATCAATATTCATGGCCCATCTCCCAACTGACATCTTGTCCCACAAAATATCTTGAACTTACCATTCAAATCTCTTTTACGTTGTAAGTTCATCTACAAGGCATGAAATCGTGTAATTTGTGATCCAGAGTTTGTTAGAATGCACCACCTCTTCAATCAATACCACCCCAAAGAGAAACTTCTCTTCGCAACTTCTACTATCATGGGCTTATCTCATTGCCAAGTCCATAGATTGCGACGCAAGCGAAGGTACTAGTGTCACAGATGCAGTGAAGTTAAACCTCAACTTTCCAGCAGAGGTAAAAACAATAGAGATTTTCGATTCTTTTAATGGGTTATTATGTATGGCCGCGAGATACCGAAAAATAAGGTACTCTTATGATGATGATGATATACTGATATGCAATTTGTCAATCGGAGATTCTTTGTTGATATGTGATACCCATGCCCGAGGCAATGTGATATTTATGCATCGTGTCCTTTAGTAGGATTTGCCTGTGATTCTTCTATTGACGATGGTAAGTTTGTACGTGTAACTAATTTTGGTTGTAAGGAACCTAGTCGACCAATCACATCTCCAATTAATATATATTCGATAAAAAGTAATTCATGGAACATTGTAAAATATGTTGCCCCTTTATTTGGTGTGTACCCCCATCAAAGAGGGTGCGCAAAGAATGGATCTATATATTGGCCGGCCGGTGGACTATTGAAGTAATTTTAGGATCATGGCCTTTAAGTTAAGAGACAACAAGTTTAGAAAGTTGCAATCGCCTCGTAATTTTGTACCATCTTACCACACGTATTTGATGGCGTTGGGAGGAACCTTTAGCATATTTCAGCTAGCCGTAGCACATTTCGGAGCTAGTAAAAGACTTTTAGTGTGGACCATGAAGGAAGACAATGAGAAGGAAGAGTGGATTAAGCTGATGGATGTAGATGCTTCTTTTTTATATTTTGGAAATACTCAGTTTTTGGGGCTTGTATGTTTGATGAGGAACGGGAAAATCCTCATGTTGTTTAACGAGCAATATTTGAAGAGATCCAGGTCCGAAATGGTAAATAAACTTGTGTTTTATGATTACTTTTAGTGTAAGAAACAGTTCTTAACAACTCTTACATTTTTATTGTGTTACTGTTCTAGTCATTTTGTCGTATTCGGTAGCACATTATTATGCACACTTGAAGTGATGAGACGCACAAGTTTTTCGTTGCAATTGATCGAGTTTTTCATTATTATCTATGAATCAGTGATATTTTTTCTTATTATGCAAAAGCATTACATAGGTATGAGAATTAATGTCTTTTAGTCATGGAGGCAAAAACCGAAATTTAATCGAACCAATTCACCAAACTAGCTAGTTGTTACTCTTTCATTTGAAATTTTTGTTAGTACATTCGATAATTACTGTTTCTTAGTTCCGCGATTCGCTGCAAAGTTTCTTGCTCTGAATCCATTGATCATATACATATTTGGACAAAATGGAACAAATTCGAACGACTGCTTGGGTAATTCAGGGGAAATAAGAAAATATCTATATATATGCTCGAAATAAAGATTTATCAGTAGAGGTGATATGGTTGTAAGAATGGAATAATAAAGAAATAGATAATCCTAAATCAATCTAAGATAAACAATAAAGAAAATTGATATGCTAACATTCCCTTCAAAATCAAGATGGTAAATGAGAGACCAGCTTGAGTTTGAACGTAAGATTATGAAATTGACCAGGCACATGAATTGGCGCGCGGAGCGTGGAGCGATCACGAGGTGTGATCATAAGTGGATGAACTGACTGGTGTGACATTTGACGGAGATACTAGAGCCCTTACAAACACTTGATAGAGAAGCCAAAGATGATAATGGGGTCGAACTAGAGAGGTGTGCTTTTGGGGATGGCAAAAAAATCTCGGGTTATATAAGGTACCTGTGGGTACCCGACCCGATGGGGGTGCGTATGGAGGCACAAATTTGGATTTAAGGTTTTGAAAAGTCAATGTGGGCGGTTCGGGGAAAGGGGTTTGGGTCCTCACCCTGAACCCGTACCCGTACCCGATTACACATATATTATTAGTAGTAGTAGTAGTCGTACAAGAGTATAAACGTATAACTCCATATATGTTTATATTAGTACTAGTATTCCAAATAAATTTAAATTCTACTTTATTTGGCTAAAATAATTATACAAGTTAGAATTTGTGTTGAATTATATGTTTTGTATAAGACTTCTATATAACTTCATAACAAATGTTCCAAAGAAGGAAGTTATTTAATAGATTATATTAATATTACAAGACTTTTAAGCCTGTAAAAAGAAATCAAATGAATTTTATGCTTGATACTATATTTTGTTTACTTGTTATTATTTATATTTCACACTAATTTTTTAATTTTTAATATGTATATATTTATTAATGAAATTAATGACATTTGTCAAATACTAAAACCATGTGCAACGCATATGTACGGAAACTAATATATATAAATATACTAAAGTTCAAAGAGTAAAAAGGTCGTTTTCAAATAAGCAAAGCTAAAAGCACTATTCACAAAATTTATTGTAATTCAAATCAATGAGTTGATGACAACTTGCATTAATGCATTATCCTTTTGTTAATTATTTTTTCCTTTCAACAAAACACACTCTTTACCCAAGAGGCAAAGAAGCCAAAGAGCTATTGTTTTTATTTTTTGCTTTACTTTAATACTTTACACTCAACTCAAACAGCCAAAAAGTTGTCTCTTTATCACTCGTCTTTTACCCTTCTTGTTCAGTGGTTCCATAATAGCATTGCTTTTCTGTCACTTCCTCTGAAGGTTTGGGTTATTCACTTTTTCTTTTTTCATATTTGCACTCAACATTGCGTTCCAAGTTCGAAGTACCATTTGTACAAATAAGAATCCCCTTCGTTGCAGTATACTTCTTAATATAGAGAATGTAACCTCTCATTTCCATGGTCCGAACCACCTTGCCAACCGCAAAGCTTCCAAAGCCGCTAGAGCCTCCATTGCGCAAGTTACTTCCATTTCATCCTTTAAAACCATGGGGTGCTATCTAAATATTATGCTTTAAATAAAAATAAATTTTAGTGCAGCTCGATCAAACTTAGAATGAAAGATAATGAAAATATTTCTGTAAACAAGTAAGCATGTCACATATACCACGTACAGATTTAACCATAATCATATGGTAATTTATACACTAGGTTCAGAACACTTTGTTGTTTGGTTGGATTTAAAAAATATATATTTTTGGTGTTTTTTTTTAAAAAAATCTACTTTGTTCAAGTAAAAATATTTATTTATTTTTTCTTTTGTATTTTAGAAAAACTTTAAGAAATGAATAAAAAAACAAATATTATATTTTTTGTAAATTATAAAAATACTGTACCATATACAAATCGAATTGAAAAACATTTTTAAAAACTAAAATCCAACCAAACAGAATAGGCTTTTCTCTTTTCAAAGCAAATTTACTCAGGAATTTTTTTTTATGCAAGTATCTATACTATTATTATATAAGGGAGTTTATATTGCCCTATTGTATCTTTGTAACCTTCTTTTTTAATGAATATTTTGCTTAGAATGGAGTTTGAGCCTTGAATATTTGAAAATTTAAAGAATAAGTCACTTGCCATTTTTGTTTTAATTTTTGATTCAAATTAAATATATTCAAGTCGCGCGCGTATATTCATATTAGTATAGGGTATGAATTCATAAAGGCAAGGAAAGATATTTATAAACACACATAAGTATATAAGGAAGAAAAACTTTATTTTCAGTTTTTGAACATGCCCATTGAGCTTTCTCAGCCTTCTATTGCTATTCATATATGGCTAATTAAAATACAACTTAACATAAAAATTCAATACCCCCATTTGAGTGAAACTTCAACTCGAGATCTCTCATATTTGAGTAGGTATATGTATCATTAGGTTAACCCATTTTTTCAATATTTTATTACTATTTACATAATATTACATGAAATGCAATGCATTATGTGAAATCTGCCCGTTTTCAAAAGTTCTTGAAATTTTGGCGATATATTTGAGGATCTACTGGATGTGCCAAAGCCAAAGCAAGCAGTTGTTATGGACAGTCATAGAATGAGGTGTTTACAACTTGTTTATGCTTCGTTAATACTACCTAAAATGTATGTTCCTTTAATTTAAAATTGTGAAGTTATTACTAGATTTGTCAATGGATCGGATTTCAATCTAAATTCAACGTACTTTATCATATTGGATCACATTGAATTTTTTCCTTTAATGGATTGGATCCAATTAGAGATCAATCAAAATCCGATCCATTGATAAGTCTAATTATATCAGTAAATCCAAGTTTCAACACTTGAGGATAATTGGAAAAATAGGGAATGGAGTCCAAGTCAGAGTCTGAATCTAGGCCGATAAGCCGGTCCAAACTATCAAGACACTATTCAACCGAAAAGAGGCCGGGTGCAAGACCAAGCCCACGGTTGGTCCAAGATTGGGCATAAACATGGCCCATGGCAAGATTCAGTCACTAATCGAAGAAAATACACTTCCACGAGTCAACTAACACACGCAAGTGCACACACACAATTTAATTTCAAGTTCAAAAGCAAAAGCAAAACAAATAATGATGAGCCTCCTTGGGTTTACTTCTGTGAAGCTAAATGATTTTAATTAGTGTAGTGGATTGTTAAACTGTTACCGCTATGTCTTATTTAAAATACGAAACACAAGATAAGGAAGGACATTGGCGAATTCACCGGAGGGCGAGGTGGTCTGAGTTCCTGTTAGTTTTTGAAAGTTTGAGTAATAATAGTACTAATTCTTATGTATGAATATATTATATTTTATCGGGCCCCTTCAAATTTTTTATAAGTAAAATTTGTAACATTTTCAGCTTAGGCGAGTCTTTTTTTTAACTCTAATCTTGCAATACGATTTATTAGTACATAGATATGAAGTAAATAAAACGTGACTACTACATGTCTTCCTCGATTAACTTATTTTACTGTTAATTACTTTTATACCAAAATAATTTTTATATCTATGTTCTGAGCCCCCCAAATTCAAATTTCTGAATTTGCGGTTGAGGAAGGAGAAATTCTACCCCATTATGGATTGAGATTCCCTTATGATTGGGTTTGGTTGTTTTTGTAATCAGACTACTATATAAAGATCATTATATCTAAATCTTGGGGACAAAAATGTGTAATATAGAGAAATACAACCCACCAACATGATAAATTGTAGGCCATTTCAGGACATTCATCAATCATCATAAGTCCATCTTAACACTCAATAAGAACATTTATGGTGTATATCATGATCACCTAGAGTAGCTATATGTTATTAACGTTTGATTAAGTTCATCGTTTTACACGCGATTTCGTTTCTTGGTGTATAGATAAAGCAAGAAGATGAACTTGAAACCATACTAACAAAGAAGTTCCTTAGAATTTTGACAATGAGGGCAAAGAGGCATTTCAGGTGTTGAGGAGAAAGTGGGTAAAAGTAAATGAACCTTCACCATCTTTGAGACTTTGACTTTTATTTTACAATTCAAATTCTTTAGACATCATATATAGATATAGATGTAAATATATATTGGCATGTACTTACTAAAATGTATATAAAAAGTTGTTAATAAAATGATGTGTCACCTCATGATTGAATGAAGAGTTGACTGAAGTTGCTCTGCCCGTAATGATAAAGTGACACCTTATCTTGTGCACATTTTTTTAATGTAGTATTACTCATTTCTTACGGATGACACTTTTAACTCATTTATTAGCCAACTTTAGACGTATATTTCAGGGATACGACATTAGTTTTCTTATTACTAATCAACATTGTGAGAAGATGCTCAAGCAAGAGCTTATAGATTTTACTATCCAGCTCATGGAGGTAACACATTTAATTTATGTGTGGTCAATCTTTCTTCCACATCTTTTACTTTTTAATTAGGAACATCGCTAATTATACACGCCACTTTATTTGATAATAAAAAATATACTAAATTAATATTGTAAAACTGAGATAATTTACTCATACTTAATTCTAATGTTGAAGTATTATAAAGTGTTTTGGTGTCTAATTAGCCTCACCCTACATTAGAGTACCTTTTTGTAGAACAAAAAAAAATAAAAAAAATTGAGTACCATTTTACTTAAAAAATAAAAAGGCTATTTTGAGTTATCCTATTCTTAATTCAAAATTAAACATGTCCTCTATTTCACTAATTAGTAGGCTTCACCCACAAAAATAGATGCCGCCTTTCCAGTCGGTTGTTTCTCCATTAGGACCAAAACACTCCTTTAAGCAATAAAAATCCCAGTTCAGCCCTCAAACCCAGTTCATCTTCTTCCTTCTTTCCGTTAGTTCTTCGACGACTCCAATTTCCCAGTTCACACACAAAAAAACCCATCAATTCAACCCTCAAATCTCTCTCCAAATCCAATTGTACAAGCACAAAATCGACCCAGATCTCAATTTATTTATGTTTTTTTAAAAAAAAGAGTATACCAAACCCACTTTAAATTTGGCAAATTGGTAAAATGGGTGAATTCATATACTTGTAGAATTGGAAGCCCTCTTGGCAGAATCAATCAACGTCATTCAAATTGATAGTTCGAAACAAAGCACAAATGTCTGTTTTGATTTCTCCACAACAGAGCACAAAACTTAATTTTTAGAGAGAGGAGTGCATAAAAACAGAGCATAAAAGTGTAAGCTGTTTTTTGTTGAAAAATAAACACAAAAAAATGTCTCATTTATAATTGTTTCATCCTAAATTAACAAATTGTAAATTGTTTCATTTTAACAAAAAAAATTATCATGAGATTTTTTTGACATGAATTTGTATGATAATGATAAGTTATGTAATTTTAATCATATCTATGTGTTTTCTTATTTAGTATCTTAGGTATAGCCTGAGTCACCCGTCGTCGCTCATTGATTCAAACATCTCCAATTAATCACCTTCCACCGTGGATTATACCTCTCATGCGGGTCTAATTTCATTATATTTTTGACAAGCAGGGGCAGTGACGTGGGATTTGTTAAGAATCCTAAACCATCAATTTTTTCTATTTGTTTATTGAAGTTCAGGTAGTCACAAGTCCGACGATGATGGCGGCCAACATAGGGCATCTTTAAAGATTTTAACCCATGGCTGCCATTGTGGTGAAGCTTTGTTGCGTACATGTGTTTTAGAGTGAGTAATTGTGCTTGTGTGGGGATTTGTTGGGGAGAGAAAGTAAAAAAGTTAAGGCCATTAGACCAACACCGATGGTCATTTCTATCGATAGAATTTTTTATAATAGAAATGTAAATTGGTTAAAACTATTTTCGATGAGAGTTTGTATATGTATTTTTATGTGATAAAGTAAGGAAAAAAATGTGAAAAATTTCTACCACCATTTGTGCATGTATAAATAGTTATAAAAAATATATATATTATATATGACAATAATTAAATAAACCCCAAATATATTACCCATTCAAATTAATTGAATTTTAAAAATAGAGTACCAACTAAGATAGAAAAGTAAGATAAAAATCGCAACATTTGAAAAACTTTATTTGAGACTTTTTTATATACACAATTATATTGTCAAATAGACATAGAAAAGTATTAAAAGCATCATGACACAGGAATATAAACGAATTTATATAAAATACCATTGGAGATGGCCTTAGGGTTAGTCGGTTAGGTTTCAAAGCATAAACAAATAAAGAAGATGAGGTATTTTAGGCGATTAAAATTTAAAAGTAAATGGAGTTAGAGCACCATCAATTTTTAGGTGAGACAACAAGTTTAGATTGCAACCTCTCATTTCCAATGCTCAGATAATTGATGTGGACAATGATAGCATAGGCTCAAGCACGTAGATTGAAGTGTACACATGTCCAATTCAAGTTCTCATGAGTCCGATTACAAGAGCTCGTGCAAGAAAATTCAAAGAATATCGTATTTTAATTACTTTTATATTATAAGACTTGTTTATTATTTTATTATTCAATTAGGATTTAGAATGTTTTTCTTATTTAGTTAGGATTGTTTTAGGAATATTTCCTTAGTCAAATAAGATATCCAATTAGTAATGTTTTAATTAGTTAATTATGATTGTTTTATTTTTCTTATTGTGTTTGGATTAGTATTTCTTTTCTACAACCTATTTAAAGGGGATGATTGTATTATTTTAATTAGAGAGCTATTAATAAATATTTTCTTTTTTGTTCTTTTAGAACATATTGAACAAATCCAAGGTGTCCGTACTATTCATTCGACTTATCAATCGATTCATCATCATCAATTGTGGCGTCGTTCGCATATACTAAGGTTCGCATCTTTCTATAGGTGTTGGGTCGCGGTGTCTATCAATCCATCTAACCTTATATGCCAAGGTTCTTTTTCTTTATAAGTAACTTGTCAAGATGCCATCCCAATCTGATTATATAAATGATCTTTCGTTCGTCTTTGCTACGGGTTTCGTCACATTGTTGCCGTGGTTCGTATCATAATGTGTCTCAAATCACCTTCCACTACCACCCAATTGAACCCAAACTACCTTGCCAACCGCAAAGCTTCCAAAGCCGTTAAAGCCTCTATTGCGAAGCTACTTCCATGTCATCCTTTAATACCATCAGGCTATCTAAATATTATGATTTAAATAAAAATAATTTTTAGTGTAACTTGATCAAACTTAGAATGAAAGATAATGAAAATATTTTGGTAAATAAGTGAACATGTCATATAATCCCACTGTTTTAACCATAATTATATGGTACATATAGGTTCAGAACACTAGCTTTTCACTTTTAAAAGCAAATTTACTTGGGACTTATTTTTTATGCAAAGTATCTATACTATTATTATAAAAGGCATGATGTTTAAATTTCTTAGTGTATCTCTCTGCAACCTTCTGTTTTGATGAATAATTTGCTTAGAATGGGGGTTTGAACCTTAAATATTTGAAAAGTTAAATATGCACTTAAAGAACAAGTTACTTACCAAATTTGTTTTTGTTTTTGATTTAAATTAAATATATTCAAATCGCACACATATTGCTTGTACATGTTAGTCTGGTGTATATGTAAAGCCAATGAAAGATATTTATAAACACACACAAGTATGTAAGGAAGAAAAACTATATTTTCAGTTTTTGAACATGCCTATTGAGCTTTCTCATCCTTCTATCGCTTTAGATTAATATATGGCTAAATTAAAATACAACACTTACCATAAAAACTAAATACCTCCATCTGAGTGAGACTCAAACATTAGATCTTCGGAATTAGATAGCTGCATTTAACATTAGGCTAACCCACTTTTTCAACATTTTATTACTATATCCATAATATACATGAAATGCAATGCATAATGTGAAATCTACCCATTTTCAAACGTTCTTGAAAATTTGACCATATATTTGAGAATCTAGCATATGTGCCAAAGCCAAAGCAAGTAGTTGTTTTGGACACTCATAGAATGAGGTGTTTACAATTTGTTTATGCGTAGCTAACATTATCTAAAGTATGTGTTCCTTTAACCCAAGTTGTCAAGTTATAACTAGACCTGTCAATAGATTGTATTTCGATTCGAATCCAGATCGGACGAGATTGAATTTTTTTATCCCTTAACAGATTGAATTGGATATAGGATAATCTAATCAAAATTAGATTTATTGACAGATATAAGAGTATCTCTAGCAGTAGTGTATAATTTCATTTTGTGTAAAATGTACACAACTTGTAAAAAAATTCATCTCTAGCGGTCTTTTAAAAATGAGTTTTATGTAAAATGAAAGTGTAAAATACACCCTTAATTTACAATGCCATGTCAGCTTTCTCACTCCTTAATTTTTTTATAAACCTTTAAAATATAATAACTTTTAATACAAAACACTGCGTTTTTATAGAAATTATAAATTTAAAATCTACTCAGCATGACCTATAAAACAATATCTATTGTAATTATAATATTATGTATATATAATTTCAAGACAAAAAGGATAAAAAAATTTATATAAAATAATGTTTAACATTTGTTCGTATTTTATTGGTTCTTTTCAATTTTACACAAAAGTTTACAAAACTCCAATTGGAGCATATATTTTTTTTTGATTTCAAATTTTATGTAAATACTATTTGACACATAAGATTTACATATAATTTTTTACACAATTATTAAAGATATTGTAATTATGACAATTAGACAGTAAGTCAAAGTTTCGATACTTGAGAATAATTGGAAAGTTAGGGAATGGAGTCCAAGTCCAAGTCTGAATATAAACCAATAAACTAGTCCAAACTATCAAGCCACCACTACTCAAGCGAAAAAAGGCCAGGCGCAAGACATAGCCCACGGTTAAATTTGTTACACTAAGACCATCTCCACCCCATAAGCTAAAAAATCAAATTTCCGTATTTCACAGGCCCAGTGCGTCAGTTGAAAGTGTAAAAAAAATGGAAAAAAAGGTAAACCAAAGCTAAATACCTAGGCCGACAATTTTTTACCTCGCCCGACACATGATGTATCGGGGGACAGTATACCACCTGTCACGACATATCATATGTCGTGGGAGACGATTTTCAGGTGCCACGACATATGATATGTCGTTCATTGTTGGAAGATGTTGGAGGAAGAGAAAGCATCAGGTATAGGTATAGACAAAAATGCATGCATGCACCATTTCAACCAAATGAAAGAAGGGAAAAAAAAAGTTTGCCTGCCACGATGCATCATTTGTTATGGGGAGCATGGATTTTATGGCACGACACAAGATAAATCACTGGAGCTTAATTTACCTTCTACTTGGTGCAATTATTGTTTAATTGATAGGCAAATACACATTTTTACACTACACTTTTACACTATGCACTACGGATGGTCTAACAAGTATAAATAAGGAAGGACATTGGTAGATCTGGGACAGGGCAGATGGCCCGGGTCCCGGCTAGATTTTTGGAAATTTGAGTAATAATAATATTGATTGTTATGCATAAATATATTATATTTTATTGAGCCCCTTCAAGTTTTTTAAAAGCAAAATTTATAGTATTTTCAGCTTAGGCGAACATTTTTCTTAACTCTAATCTTGCAATGCGATTTATTAGTACAGAGATATGGAGCAAATAAAATGCAAATACTATATGTTTTCTTTGGTAAACTTATTTTGCTGTTAATTACTTTTATATCATTTTTTTTATCCCTATGTTCTGACATCTCCAAATTCAAATTCACAAAGTCGCCATTGAGCAAGGAATTTTACCCCATTATGGATTGAGTCTCCCTTATGTTTCTATAATTGGATCCATCAGCCTTTTGTAATCAGACTACTAGATAAAGACCATTGTATCTAAATCTTTGGGATGAAAAAAATGTAGTACAAAGAGATATAGCCACACGATGAACTATCGGCCATTTCAGGGCATTCAAAACTTGCCAAATCACATTATTAGTGTTTTGTGCTTGTTCTTGTCATTTAATTTATTGTAATATTCGGATAGTCTAGTCGGATTTGAGCAACTGTTAAATAATCCGTAACACTTACAATTGCAAGATTTATGGAACCATGTTATCATATGCTCATCCTAACACTCAATAAGCGTTAGAAACTAACAAGACAAAATGTGTCAATAACTTTGATAAATTTTAAAACTACGAATATGACTAATTCCATCTCAGCACAAAGAAAACAATGCTTAAGAGAAAAACGATACAAATATTAGCAATGCTCCCTTAGAAAAATAAAATAGACAAATTACTTTAATAAAAAAAATAATTATCATTCTATTTGTTGGGGTTAATATTGTTGTAGACGCAAGTTTAGTAGATATTAACGGTTCGAGTAGCATCCATATGTGCATTTAAATTAAATTATTAATTATACATATATAAAATCTAAATCCATATAAATATTTAAAAAACGAAAAAGAAAAAGGAAGAAATGAAATCCTCCACACTCTTCCGCCTCGAAAACACAACCCCCCCCCAATCCCTAAACACCCCAACCCAACACACATGAAAAGTTTGTAATGTGTGTATGAAGAGCAAGATCCATACCTTCAATTCCCCTTCTATTGCTCTTTAATTTCATTCCATCTAAAACCCTAATAGATCTATGTTATACATATATGCATATTTGTAATTCGGCCCTAAATTAAATAGATTATACCTCTGTAAGTTTCATTGATTCAAATCTAATATATGTGCGAGGGACCATAAAATTTGGTTAAGGTAAACCGGGCTGACCTAGTTCGCTCAGAAGCCCATTCTTTGGGCCAAACTGATGGGCTAAACCCAAAGGAAGAAGAGAAAGTAGAAAATATACCGAGACACAAACAACTGAATGCGCTGAGATGGATAGTCGAGGCCGAAATCCATTAGGAAGGGTGCACATGTCGTGACACGTGCATAATGCATGAAGAGTGCGTGAGGATGATCATACCAAATCACACAGACCAATACAAAATCGTACAGATCTCCACTGCTCCACTACCAACGTATGAATTCAAAAGTTGTTAGTAGTGGATAAGAGAGAAAGGGTTGGAGTATTATCCAAGTCTTACCATTTTTAGTCATTTTACTACTAACCCTAATGAGTAGATGTAACCCAAATTCTATACGTATAAATAGAATATAAGAGGCGGGGAAAAAGGGTTGGTTAATGGGTATTTGGGCGAATAGTTGTTAGTTTGCTTAATCTGTTTTAGAGAGAGAAAACTTGTAACACCATTAATATTGCCTTAAGAGCTCAATACAGTAATCACACACACACACACAAATAGAGGATGTACTACTGGATCAGCATAAGCGCTGCCGGGGGAAACTACCGTACCAAAAAAATTCCCTTTATCATACTTCATCTTCTTTTCCATTTGTTCAAACTCGTTTCTCAAATTATCTTATTGGGTCGAGCCTAAAATTTACGCCACTTATAGTTGCTGCCGTCTGTGGGAACGAGAAAGACAGTTCTTTTCCTTTCGAAGCTGGTGAGTGTGATTTTTCTCCACCAGAAAAAGTAGTATCTATCAACATGCCTCAAACGAGAGCAGCCACCTCGCGGATTTCGCAGGTACAACCCACTAGGGGAGATGGCGGATTGCCACCCCTCTAACACCAACAAACGATCCCTAAAATCTGCCAGTCAGCGCGAACCGGAGGTCGATCGACAGTAATTATGATGACCATGATCTTACTGGCAGGGGTGCCGTCAGTAATGCTGCATTACTCAGGTTGGAGAACCAAACCTTGCATGAACTTCTGAGAAAGTACATGAGAAAATCTGCCTCCAAATATGCAAAGGAAAAAGACACAGCGACGTCGACCGTTAGGCGACCGCGTAATGACAATGTTGTTACTGAAGATCCAGTACCCGTTCAGACTCAACTTCAAGGTCGAGATGATAAACAACCACATGGTATACATGTTTCAACTCCAAAAGTCCCGGTGGCAGAACCTAGACAGAGTGTATTCGACAGGCTAGTCGAGAAGGATTCTGGGCCTAAGGCATAGGCAAAAAATAATTTGAGAAGGTTGATTGATTCAACGGTGGCTATAAAATCTGTGGCCTACACTTCTAGGAATCTAGAGCGAAAATCACTGAGAGAACAGAACGGCTCGCCATTCACAAGGCGCATAGCTGAAGCCCCATTTCCACAACTCGAGGAGATCGCTAGTCCAAAGTTACCTCGTATCAAACTCTAGCTTCCTAAGGTTTGACATGCTACGAACTATCCACTCTCAAGTGTAACTCCAACTCCTTCTATCCTATCCGGTCCTTACTCCATAAGTTGTAACTATTGGCCAAGTATTTATTATTTCCTCTTTAATTATAATTCATTATGGAGCCTATACTTGGCCAGCTAATAGGTTTCACCTCAAGATCTTTCTTCTAAACTGTTATGTTACGGCGTACTCTCATTAAACTATTTCGTTAGCTATGATTTCCCCTTTCAATTATTAGTACATTATATGCATTATGATCTGGCGCACTATTCCGTAATCCGTACGTATTCGTATACCCATACATTATTTCTAAGTTCAATAGTTATTATCTCTTTCCACTTTATATATTAATACATTATGAAAGGCTCGACAGTTCTCTACGTGTACCATGTTCTGTCTAGATGTGTCCGCATAAGTCTTTACATCATTTATATCATAGCCGAGGCAACATACATAAAACAATACGAGACATGATACGATACAATAATAATAGCATCATAATCATAATCTCACAACAACCTCGTATCACATCTCCAGTATAATGCCTCAATTTCACCCCGCGGTCAGTCCAGGCCAAGAATAACGGATCTCGAAAGGTCCAAGGTTCTTATATATGTCTCCTCCGAGTGGGGAGTGGCTCAGGGACTTGTTCTATAAGTAATTCATTCAGAGATAACCATGCAGGACATTCACCCAGGAATAAACTCCGAATAATTAACGAAGAGAATACCTCATACAAGCCATCTCGACACTCTGAAAAGAACTACACCAGGCGATACCCTAGCAGGGTAATGACCATTAGTAGCCCAACTACTTTCCGGGAAACTCACCATTTGAAAAATAGTGGCACACAAGACCAGCTTCGCTGCCAGAAAAACTCGTTTAACTGAGAACACATAGTCCTGTCGGAAGGCAAGATACATAGAGTGGGCTCTCCTTTGTGGACAAGCACAACCACCGGTGGAGTCACCGACTTCATTTTTCCCATGCACGGTTTAGGGAATTTCACCCAGGGGCAGTAATAGGCGGCCCGTCTTCAAGTCACGGGGAGCTACCCGGTGCTCGGTTCATCATCATATCCGGCCAATATGTATGATCGCATCAACATGAATATCTCGATTCCTCATTCAACAATATATACAATCATCAAATCATCCATCACACATATGGCTAATCAACATATATATACAATCACACAATCATCATCATTATAATCATCGTTCATTCACCATTCATCACATCATCACTATTATCGATCCAATTACCCGGGACTTTATCATTTAACCAATAATTCTCATTATTCGGCCGATTGATTCGTTATCAATATATTACATCTCATTATGTGTCATATGTATCAAACTACATCTATAAGCATTCTATGTTAATTCTCTAGCTAGTCATTAAGCCAAGTATAGATCAGTGTGCCCCCCGTTTAACCGGCCTATTAATACAACTCACCTAGATGTTCATGTTCATAACTAAGGTAATCCATGCCCTAATAAGTGTGTTCTATGCATTCTTAAGAGTATCGAGGTCATATTCTCATTACTAGTGCCTAGCACACTCCACACAAGTCACTAAACCCGTATGTTATGGCATATCGCTTTGCCATAATGGGCTCTCAGTATACATACCAAAAACAATGCCCTAAGATCACATCTAATGGTATATATGTGTATCTCTATCATCAATAACCCATAATCATCCATTTAATACTTACAAATCCAAAAATCCCCAATTCTTAAGTCATACGGGTAATTACGAAGTGCGTTTCATATGAATCTCTAAGTACACATACTAAATCGTGGAATTAGATGATCAATCACGTTGTAGGAGTGATAATCTATCAATATCAATCACTAATCTAAGAATTATCTAGTCCAAACCCTAAGAGATGCAAACAATCCATGATTGTAATGAGAACCTCCAATTTATAGTTTAAATCTCTAATTCATCAATCAAACATTAGAAAACAAGTTTTAGTATTAGTGTCCCCACCTTAGACAATCCGAATCTACAAGTTGATAAAGCGTAGAAGCCATACCGCCAAAGCCCTAGCTCCAACGCAAGCTCCAATAGAGGAAGAAAGTGGGAAAGATGATGAATAGTGAAGGAGAAAGTGATTCGGGACTCAAATCTTGGATGACGGATGATATATATGTATAATATCTTGTCTCTCTCTCTCTCTAGAGATCTCTAGACTCTCCTTCACTCCCTTTGATGTTGGGTGTTTGAAAATGGGGTTGTAGGGGTGTTAAATGACTTAAAAACGGGTTTAAAATGCTCAAAACCGACTTTCAGGCCCCATGATCGATCATGAACCATTCTGGAACTCCTCTTGAGCACCATGATTGATCATGGCCTTCCATGATCGATCATGGAAGTCATTGCAGCAGCAAATGATTTTCTGAGCCCGAAACGGACCTCGCAATGGCTTAATCTCGACTCGGCCCAAACACGAAAGTTGTAGAGGGTAAAGAAATAAAGACGTGGCCGCAAATGAAAAGTCATTTAAACATCAGATGAAGAAGTTATGGCCTTACAAAGTTGGCCAGAAATCGACGAATCATGAAAAGTCGAAATACGCGATTTACACCTCGGTTTCAACCCGAACCACTCGGATAATGAAACAATTGCTCCCTCAAACTAAATATAACTAATATGACATACTAGATGTATCGGGTCCAATAGGAAGGGTTCAAAATTCAATGCTCGCACTCTAACGGAGATTAAGCCATTCCGGACTTAAGAGAAGGTTAAAGCGAAAAAAGGAACACGGGGTATTACAATTCATTCCCATGTGTATAACTTGAAGTTTCAGGTAAATCAATTGTAAATCGTTCCAAGAAACATTGACTTGAAGTTTACAGCTCAAACAAAATATAAACAATCTCTCAAAAGTCAACTGGAATAAAAAATTTGTATTCAATAATCAAACTTGAGAGTGACACTGAATTACAATTGTTATTGTGACATGAACATGAAAGATCACAACTCTGAAAATAAAAATAACATAAACTAAGTGAATGAACTACAAGAGTAGAGTCACCATAATCCTATATGCAAACAGAAAAAAAAAACACATTATGTTAAGACAAGACCAAGATTTGAGATATGAAACAATGACAACAAAACAATCTCAACTAACCAATCATGCATTTATATATAATTATATATATATCCACTCAAATCAATGAAATCCATTTGAACTGGTACACACACCTCCCCGTTTAAACCATCAGCAGTACTAGCAGCTTTAATTTATCGTTGCATCACCAAAAAAATTCCACAATAACCAAAAACTCATAATTGAACAAAATTTCGATAATATCTGTGACGCCCCGAAATCCTGTTTAGAGGATTTCACCTCCAGAACCCAGTTAATCACGGTGTCGTACGCGACGACGGGTGTTATAGTATAAAATTATAACTCATAGAAATGAAAATTACTGATAAAGCGGTATATTCTGGAAAATTTTGGCATTTAGAGTTTGTACTTTCAATAAAACCATTTCTTGTCAAACAAACATAAGTTTAACGAAACTAATATGTCCACATCTATCAATTCCTTATCAAATAGAAATTAGCATTCCAGTACAAGGTAATTCCTCTAATGAGGTTCCAATCTCATAAAAACTTTACATATATGGCTTAAGAGTTTAATACAATATAATATGAATACTTTAAAGAATAAGACACAAGTCGTTTCCCAAACGACTTTGGTAATCCAATCTTGAGAGCTATCTAGACTTTGTGAGCGCATTGTCCCCAGGGAACACCTGCAAAACCTGGTTTGGAAAATGGGAGTGAGCCAAACGGGCTCAGTGGGAACTATAAGGGTTTGCATAAGAAAATAGGTTGGAAACCATGCATGCCATGCTATGCATTATAATGAAAATAGTTTTCGTTAATGAGGTGCATACGTATAACTCTTCTTTGCATAAAACCACTTTCTGTAATATACATAGTTTGCACTTTAGTACAAATGCATATACTTCTGGAGTAGTTAATATCATGAAAACATTTCGTGCTATGCATATATATAATGTCCCCTGCCCAAAGTATAAGAAAGGCAACATATATATATGTATATATATCATACTGCATATGCCACAACACTGCGACCAGATCTATCCCATCAATCATATATATATGTCACATCTAGGATTTTAGATCTACTGTGCACAGAGATAGCCGGCAACTCGATTTCTTCTGCCCCCAAGGTAGGGACCACCTAGATGGAAAATGCCCCCAAGGCAATATAATATCTCATGTAGCCACCAAGGCTATATGCTACAGGTAATAACCAAGTATCTACCTGGTACGAACAGTGTGGCCATCCGATAATAAATCCAATCAATATCTAAAGGAATATAAACTCATAAAATCAAGGAAATCATAAGGACATAGAATATAACACGTGTAGATACATGTATTCTCTATGTATCTGTATAACTCGTATACATATATGTATCCATTCCAAATATGCGTACATATGCATATTGTATAACATGTAGTGGTATTATTGTTGTACTTGGGTTTGGCCTGCCAGGTCCGTTAACTAGTAATTTGATTAAGAATATCATGAATTCGGGAGGCACTATAAGATTTTCGTCAATATGGCACCAAGCCAAGAATGATCTTTTTTACCTAGTATGAAAGTTCTATATAGACCTCTCCTTGAGACCATAATAGTTTGTTTGTATATAAAAGGTTTATAATCCTGCCCGGCACAGTTACGGACTGCCCAAACAATTAACAAAACTCATAATTTATAAGCCAGTAGCCGAAGTACAACAATAATATCACCAATAGGGGTGATTAAGGCCAAAGCATACTTTTGAAACCATGTATCGCGTCGTAAGTATGCGTATTGTTGGTCGGAAAATACCCTAGAGGGGGGGGTGAATATGGTTTTTAAAACTTAATGCGGAATTTAAAAACTTTTTTAAAATAGTTTAAGTAAAACAAATTTGCTAAACAAATTATCAAGGAATGCAATCAAATAAGCAAACAAGCAAATAAATAATCTCAAGCAAACAATAATGTAGCAAGTAAATAATGAGATTGAGTTAGAAAGATTGAACCGATTTGAAGTCCAAGACATTTTGTCAACACGGTTTTGGTTTACCAAACCATAATCCGCGCTCAGTTAGTTCCCCGAGAATTTCCACTAATTCCAATCTCCTTCTAGGTGAAGATCAAACCACTACAAATGTGTTCTTCTCACACACTCTACAAGTGTTGCTATACCACAACACTCTCACAAGATACCCTCTTGCTAACCTTGTGAAATTTACCTTTCACAAGTTTTAAACAAGAATTAACCTTCTTGTTTTTCCTATGAGATTTACCTCTCACAATTTGAATACAAATGTTTGGTGATTCACACCAATTAACAACAACTCTCAAGTGTTTAAAGAATACAATTGAAGCTCACACTAGAGTTACTTGTTTGATCAAGTTTATAGCTCAATAAGAATGATTGATCAAAAACAATTTCTTAAATCTTTGAATAATGAAGATAGATGAAGTAGAGAGTATAAGAGTGATTCAAGTTGTGTAAAATGAGTCTTGGAAGTCATATTTATAGTCCCAAAAGTGATATAGCCGTTTGTGAGGTTTGGTAGAAGTTTGGTACCAAAAATGGTTAAAAATCATAAATCCAACGGCTATATTCTGGGCCATCAGTCGACTGACTGAGCCTCAGTCGACTGAACCTTCTTGCTTAGTCGACTGATGGACCCTGCTGTCTATCAGGCCAAAAGGCCAAAATCCCAATTTTTGCACTTTTGCATATAAGCTCCAAAATTAATTCTAATGCTTTGGGGACCTTAAAAATAAGTTCCTAAGACACCTATTTTTAGGAAAACTCAAAATATGATCATTTGAATTTAATATCAATTTATTTCAAAACCGATTTTTGCAAGAATGATGTTTTGAAATGATTTTTGATTCAAACTGATTTTGATCAATCTAAGAATGATATTTCAATATGTATGAGCTATATAATCAATCAATGAAGAAACTTTACATCAATCCTAAGCATACACTCAATTACCGAATATGTGAGTCTTTGAATGCTTTGAATAGTTTCTTCACCTTGATTCTTCACTTGAGGCTTTTCACTTGAAACTTTGGCGTATGATCCTTGATCTTTTGAGCTTCATGAAATGCATTGCTAGCATGTGAATGATTCCATTGATCTCTTGCTAGTCCAATGCTTCGTTGACTTGATCGAATATTGATTCCATTGATCCTTGTCATGCTTCCTTTGAGCAATCATGCTATTCTTGATTTTCCAAATAAGAAATCTATAATCTTAAATCAAGAACATGTTAAATTACACATGATTGATTTATTGTTAGTATCAAAATAAGATTAAGACCTTCAAGGTCAACACGTATCATAGCATATAGTTCATAACCATATCCGTATATAGGGGTTTATACCAATCTTTAAGAAATCAAAGTAAAAATTGGGGTTTCTAGTGTAATCCACTATATATAATCATATCAAGTATAAATTAAACCAAATATCAAGAAGAATTGATCCCAAAACCCCATGAACATGCATTTATGAAAAAAGCCCTAGGTTTTGTTTGATTTGGTACGAATAGGTTATAATAAGTTGAAAATAAGCTTTAATACTATTGTTCCCATCTTAGGAGGGTCAATCCCTCGAAGAATTGCGGAAGAAACGTGCTAAAATAGCATGCATACGAAAATCCCCTATTTAGTTCAAAAACCCTAGCCATGGCTACCAAAGGATGAGGAAGAAGATGGAGATGGTGATAAAGGTGATGATGATGGTGTTGGTTAGGTAAGGAATAGGAAGCCTTGAATGATCCCTCTTAACCCCTTCAAATTGCTCCCCACTCTCTCTCTAAGAGCTCTCAAAGTTGGGTGATGAAATGAAAAGGAAGGAGAAGAAGGAATATATAAAAAAATCTCGCCAGCCCGATGTAGTCGACTACTTCAATATCATGTAGTCGACTACATGAGGTAGTCTACTACATCCTTTTCCATGTAGTCGACTGCATAGGCCTGAAGGTGCCCCTTTCAGCTTTTGGCTAGCAACCAGACTTCGCACACATTTTTAATCATCGAGGAGTGGCAATTGGGTCTCGGCCAAAACACGGAAGTTGTAGAGGGATATGACAACTAGGCATAGGAAAAAATGGAGACTATTTATGAGATAAGATGAAGAAGTTATGGAGTTCCAAAGTTGGTCCGAAACAAAGAAATCGCGTAAGACCAAACTTGTAATTTTCGAGCCAATTTTCATCCGAGCAACCCGAAATGACTTATGGTCATTATAACACACTTAAATACCTTTATATGACTTGTTGGAAGTTTTTGAGCCATACCAACCTTTCCAGAACCCAAATTGGCTATCCAAAGCTCAATTCTGCCTTATACGCGATATGAATCGTAATTTGCATAAGATAATTAAACGGGATGTCACAATATCTTTCCCATCCGTTCTTACATCAAAGAAAAGGATATATGTATATATATGAAATTAAAAAAAGTAAGCATCTTGGATTGATTAGGATTAGAATAGGAACAAAAAAATATTTGAATTAATGCTCAAGCCCAAAAGCAATCCCCCAAACAAATGTTCAATACACACATTAATATACAATTATACATATATACAATACTCAAAATTATCAATATATACAATTATAGAAAGAGAAAATTGACACTAATGCATATTGAGAAAAATCTCGAGATCATGAAGAAAAAAAAGTCCCAACAAAGAAAAATATTTGTTGTCGGGACAAGTGGAGAAAGATTGTGTTGGGGAGACTTAAGGCTACCTAGGATTAGATGCAAAACAAAGTACGAAATGTCAGATGCATGATCCTAGTTAATGTCTAGTTTGCTATATGTGGGACGAGTTTGAGTCCCAAATTCCTAAAGACTTGCAATGCAATGAACATACGTCGAATACAAGTTAAGAATTCTCTGTTGAATAATCAGTCACTTAAAATTTATTTCTTTATTATATTCAAATGCTGAGTTTCCTAAAAATAAATGATAAGAGACATGGAAGTAGCACAGTAAATGCTTCACAAGTACTCAAAATTAAATTTAAATCATGTGCGTAACAACAATTCTACAATGAATTGATTGATCCTATATATATTTGTATCTTTTGGTCCTTTTCATTTTGTTAGAGAGAAAATAATATACTTGTGGTCTTCCTATCCTAAATAATACTTGTAATTGTTTTAAACTTGACAGTAAATATGCTAATAGAAAAAAAAAATTGTTCCATTTCAGGCATAATATTTGTGCCTTTTTTCTTACAGAACTTTTGATTTGAGCTTAGTTTTGACTTTTAATAAGTCTATAACATGGTGTTAGCTAACTTCTCCCAATGCGAACCATTACGACAATTTTGTTCCATTGCCTCTCCTTTTGATATTGCCTTTGCAGCTTTGTTTGTCAAGTATATATTATCTACCAAATGTTGGTTGTGAAAAAGAAACATTACAGTTCTCAAAGATTTTTAATAATTCAGGAAAATGAGAAAAGGCATCACTAAATCAATTTTGTGCTGCAAAGGGACCTGTCTTGTGTTAATTGTGGCTGATAGAGAGTTCTCCAACTACATATATATATATATATATATATATACACTAGGGGTAGCCCGTGCTAAGGGCATTTTTAGCACTGTCATGCAATTTCAATAATGAAACATCAATAATGTAGATAAACATAAACATTAAGTTCCATGCATATCATATAATCTCATATAAACAATCTAAATTATAAAGTTAGAGATGAAATTGTGTTACTTTTTATAATTGACTGCTTTGGTCAGTTGCAATTGCCTACAATGAAGTACGTACTTATGTCTTCAAAACGTCGTTGACCTTTCTTATTACCAAAATATATTTGACCAAGGTTGCAGCAAATGACTCACTTGAAAGATTGCCCTATATTTTGAAATGTTCAGACCTGTAAAAAAAAACACACACTATGTATTAGGTAGTGCAAGCTCTTACATCATACAAATAATAAACAAAAAAATTACTCCCTCCATCCGTAATTAAAAATCTAAGATGTGGTGATTACGTGTGGCTAAAAAAAAAGAATCACTAACCATTAATACCATCTGATCATACATCCAATTTACTGCTTTGAGACCCATACCTACGAAACAAATGTCACAGTCAAGTTTATTAACAAATGCAATAGTTATATACTAGAACAAAACATTATACCAAAGTAATTATCTCAAGGAAACCAATTTATAATAATTAAAATTTAAATATAACTACTAACCTTGAGACCAAGTTAGAAAGGGAAAGATGAAAAAAATAAAAAAAAAATGTTAACACAAAAATTAATAGTGCAAAGATTGTATACGTACCAAAAGTTAACATAGAGCATATGCGAAGATGTAGTTACTGGACGATTACAATATATTAACCAAAAATATATACCACCAGACGAGAAAAGAATATTTGTATACGTCGCGTCTATACAAAAAGATCAAATGTTTTTCTTGTCGTTGTGAACTCAAAATCTGCCATAAGTTCGATACATGATCCTCCAAAAAGTAGTTGTATCAATCCCCACCAAATAAGGCCATCTAAGCCCAGTCATAACGTAAACCTATTAAGAAAGAAATTATAAACAATTTTAGAAAATATATTAATTAATTAAACTTCATAAGTAAACAACCAAAGCAAAAAGTTAGAAAATAATAAATGCATGTTACCGTGTTATCTATTCCCCATCTACGAAGTTGGGTTGAATGAATATATCTCCATTCGTCAACTTTATCAGGCCAGTACTGTGAAAAAAATTGCAAAGTAATTAATCATTTTTTTTAAATATATACATAATACATGTAAATTATAAGATTAATAAAAGGTGTACCAAAAATAAACTGTCATAGCAAAACTTCAGGATATACAACATTCAATGTTGAGTTGCTTGTAGAATTCGGGAGGAGAACGCACATACGGCTAGAACTCGTACATCTTGACATAGCCACGTATAATTGCCCATGGCTAAAGACTGGTATACGCAAATCAACCCCAAAAAATTTTACGGACTGGCCTTGAGATTTATTCATTGTCATTGCATATGCCAATCAGATTGGAAATTGACGCCTTGTCATTTTAAGTGGCAACTCAGACGAAGTTGGAGTTAAGGAAATTTGTGGAATGAACGCTTAGTTACCATGATTATCTCCAGTTAATATTTTAGCTTAAATTACAAAATCTCCACAGTTGACTACCATAAGTCTAGTTCCGTTACAAAGACCATCTTTAGGTGCAGTGTTTCTTAGTAGCATAATTGGGGCACCCACTTTAAGATCCAATTTAAATGAATGAGGGTAGACCAAGGGGATTAAGAGTGTTTAAAAACTCATTTGGGTACCGATGTGTAATACCTAGGTCTAAATCCTCGTCTTCTACCATTTTATCTGCAGCGAAGTACATGAAGGTTTCACCATGAAAAGTTTCCAAGGCTAATTGGTTGATGGCACTGACATAATCATTTCTAGTAGATAAAATTATTTTCACATTTAGGAATTCAGATGTGACCGTACTTCCCACGTCAAGTTGCGGATAAATAACAGAAATCATATCCTCAACATTTTGGTCCCTGCCTTGGGGGCAGAAGAAACCGAGTTTGATCGCGATCCATGTGCAGACGTAGATAAAATCCTAGACGTGACTTTTATGTATATGATTGATGTGATAGATCTGGTCACCGTGTTGTGGCATATATAGTATGATGAGATATACATATATTGTCTTTCTTATACTTTGGGCAAGGGACATTATATACGCATGGCGTGAATTTTTTTCATGGTATTGACCACTACAGAAGTATATATATATATATTTACTAAAGTGCAAGTAAGGTATATTACGAAAAGTTATATATATGCATCTTACCAACAAAACTATTTTCATTATAATGCATAGCATGGCATGGAATGCATGGTTTTCTAACCTATTTTTATATAAAAACCCTTATAGTTCTCACTGAGCCCGATTGGCTCACTCCCATTTTTCAAACCAGGTTTTGCAGGTATTCCTTGGGGACAGTGCGCTTACAAAGTCTAGATAACTCTGATGGTTAGATTACCAAAGTCGTTTGGGAAACGACTTGTGTCATTTTCTTTAAAATATTCATATTGTATTGTATTGTATTGTATTCTTAAGCCATATATGTAAACTTTTATGAGATCGAGACCATGTTAGAGGAATTACCTTGTATTGGGTTGATGATTTCTATTTGATAAACACTTTACAAATGTGGAGTTAATGTTTTAGTTAAATTTATGTTTTATATCACAGGTGCTAGTTTAAAAAAAAAATACAAACTCCACATGCCAAAATTTTCCAGAATATATGGCTTGATCTGTAATTTTCATTTATATAAGTTATAAATTTTATACCTTAACACCCGTCGTCGCATATGACACTGCGATTAATCGAGTCCCGGAGGTTAAATCCTCTAAACGGGATTTCGGGGCGTCACATGGGGCTCATTTTGCAAAATAAAAATAAATTTTCAAAAAACAAATAGCATACTGAAAAATGGAACTTTTTTGAAAATAAAAGAAAAACTAATCTGCAAAAGAACTAGAGAATAATATTTTTGTAAATTAAGGAGTTGTTTTTGACCAAACACAAAAAAGAGTGCAACATTAACTTTACGGTCGATTTTCGAATGTAATATTTTATATTATCATGCAAAAATAAATTTGCACCGCATGTTTTTTAGAAAATTAATATGTCCAAGTGTTTAATTGACTTAACTTTAGAGTTATTTTAATAAATTACAAATTTATACCCCTTTATAAATAAAACAAACATGATAGTTTTTTTTGGGTTATGCAAAGTTAAGTTTGCATTCCTTGTTTTCTAGTACAGTACTATATATTCGGGTTTATTTGTTGTCGCTTTAAAGTTACTTGAGTAACATATAAAAATATACTAGTTAAAAATAATAAACACATCATACAAAACAAATTTGCATTAAATTTTTTGAATTGCAAAGTTAAGTTAGCACAAAACACAATTTTGGTGAAAACCCTTATTTTAAAACACAATTGATAAATAAATTAATACACCCTTATTTTAGAAATATTTTAAAAAACATGTCCTTATTTTAAAAAAATATTATTCCCTAAATTTTTTGCGAAAAACATTATCATAAAAGAACTTTTGCCCCATTTCAAGAAAAACAAAATAGCTAGCACTCAACATGAAAAATAAATGTTCTTAAATGTATTCACAAAATCATTGTTCACACCCCTACAAAAGTCAAAACATAAAAACAAAAAAAAATCGCATATAACCTTTCTTCTCACACAGATTTCTAGCCAAACTAAAAAACCGCCATCTATTCTATTTTTTACAAAATTATTCTTTTCACCCATCTTACGACTTATCACTAATTTGTTTCGTTTCACCCAATTTTAATTTCAAAACACAAAACTACGTTGCTCCTTATTTTCTTTTTCCTTGAGATGACTCCCACCCTCTTTCATCAGGGAGCTGCAAACTATCATTACTTAATTTGTTCAGTAATCTGCTGCCGCGCAGCACCTCCAGTGCAAGCTCCGGCAAACTAACACTAGTCTCTCCCGGTGTTTTCTTAGCTCCCATGGTTCCACTTATAATGGAACTCCTTACCATCTTTTTTCTATCTTTGTAAAAGAAAAAAGATTATTATAATTTCCAAAAACCCATATTGTTTTGGAAAATAACCGTAAAGAACTCAGGCCGGGTGGGAGGGGGGGCTTGGAATCGCCCCTTCTTGGATATATATATTTCATTATATATGGGGTATTTAAAATATATATATATATATACACATATAAGGATCTGTGTGTTTAATTTGAAATTTCAAGGTATCTTATTGAAAGAGTTTAAACTTTAAGTGAACAATTGAATAAATCTTGCCCATCCTGTCTCTTGAAAAATAAATCCGGGTGCAAAACATGGCCTCGCGTTTTTCTAGTTGATATTCGTGTCTGCAGGTGCGGGCGCACACGAGTCGCATGGTTTGTTGTGATTTGCACTCTTAAAGGGGCACAAGAGAGAGCTTTATTTTTTTTTAATGCTTAGCAACTCATAACAGGCGATTCCTCATAAACCCATAAATTTTTTCACAAAACTTTCATGTGGTACTTAACTTTTTTCATTCCATTTTTCCAACTCAAGTAGCTCACTTTGGGTGACAATTTCTCATTCACACCATAACTATTTTGAGCAAACAAACATACAATTTTGATTTCCTCGCGGATGAGAACACGAATGTATAATAACTTTCACAACTGAGTGTACGTGAGGTCCCCAATGAAAATTACCCTCAAAATTGTAGGGAATTAGGGCAGTGAACATGCATCACATACACAATAAACTGCACTAATCATTAAACCCTAAGATCTATACTGTTCAATAATAATCGAAAAAGGACATACCTTTGAGCACGATGGATTAAATCCTTCTGTTGCTATCGTCTTAGCGTAAAAAGTACGACGCCTCTACGGTATGCACACACGAACGAGAACGGATCCTTGCTTAGTGTACTAACACACAATTTTAGGGTTCTCTCTATTTCGCCTCTCTTTTTCACGTGAAACAAAGGAGACTAATGGTTTTCCTTTTAAAGATAAACGCTAATGAGAAACCCTAAGTGATAAAACGAATTAGGCCCGAGGCCAGCTAGGGCCAAGCCCAATTCGTTTTTGATCTTACTCATTTTGGTGTGCGACCCTGTAGGTTTATACTCCTTTGGCAGTGCAATTAAAAGCCCGTTTTAATTATACAAATAGTAAGCGGTCTCTAGTAAGACATTACTACTATCCAAAAAGTATAAAGGTCAAAACGACACAACCTTAAATAATATGCCACATATTAATTCCTTTTGTCTACCGATATCTATATTGAACACAAGACTTAGGCAAGTGTCATTCTTGTATAGTTCAATCTTTATTTCTTGATCTCTAAGTATAATTAATCTTATACAAATGACACCTCATTTATGCATGGCCATGCAAACATTAATTGTACTCATCAAGGGGCCCAAAGATATCTTTCTCTCGTTATATGAGAGTGACAAATCCCATCTTGATCAATCACATACTTCTACATAGTTTATAGTATGCTTGATCATCATCTTTATAATTACTCGGTCAATAACAACGTTTAATGATGCCCATCACACCAATCCCCATGCTGGTAACCATGACGATCTCAGGTCTGAGGATAATATGATATCACTAATGGGGAACATCACTGATGACATTACATAACACTCCTCGCAGTGTCCCAAAGAGGGTCAATCCAATACATTGTTCCCTAACAAGTATCAGTGTGTTTAGCTTGATATCTCCATATCCATGACTTGTGGAACATAGTCATTGGCGGACTCATACTCTAATCATTATATCAATATGGTCCTAGATCATTGACATATGATTAAGAACAAATAATATTATTATTTATTTACTAGCATCCCACAATCAAGTCACGTACTTGATGAACTAGTATTAATACATATTATTCATAAAACAATCTAAAGTCAAATGAATTAAACTTTATTGATAATAATAAATTAATAAGCAATAGATATCCAAGTACAAATCATAACTTATGAATAGTCCTAGGGCATATCTCTTTCAAAAATTGCTCAAAAATGGTATTTTTTTAACTACCGAGATAAATCATTTCTTAGATATACTTTTTAATAATATTAGGAATTGTTGTAAAGTATTGATATGTGGATGTCCAGATGTAATATTTAAGGATAAAATTTATCCCACATGGGTATTGTCGTATGAATGAGGAGATTACCTCATATTATATATAGTGTAACTTGTCCCATATTGATTTTGTAGAGAAGTAAGGATGTTAACTCTTAATATAAATAGAGCTGACCCCTACCCATATTACATATCAGTTAAATAAGAAGATTTCTCTTATTATTTTATTTCTCTCTTTATTATTTTAATACATTATCAACACGATTACTCGATAGTCAATTGGAGGCCAATGCGTAAGCAAGCCACCATAGTTAAATTTTTTCCTTCTTCTCGAAGGTTGGTTATGCGAAAGCATGCCACTTTAGTTTAAAATTTATCTTTCTTCTTCATGGAGGTCAGCTTGAAATCAGGCACCGTACTTTTTTCAATCTCTTCATGGTAGATAAATACAAGACATCTTTTAATGATGTGGAGGAAATCATGCTGAATGTGAAGAGCTTGATGAGTATATCTTCAATGGATATCATATAGTTGAATTATTTTTATGAAGTTGTTGATTGCACTCCTCTTGATTAGGTAATTAGATGAATTTTTTCATAAGGTTTTGTAGAGATGATCTATATTATGAGTAGATCACCTCCATCAAATTTCATAAAAAAATTCAACCTAAAAGTGGGTGAGATAATCATCAAATTTTAATGGGTTCTGAGGTATTCTAGAACACAACCTCACGTTATCTCGCACTTACCCCCGAGAGTCGATAATTAATAGTCAAGCATTCATTGTTTCTTCTTTGAAGTTAGTTCATTAGAAGTCTGTGCCACTTTCAGTGACCAGAACTATTCTGAAGATAAAATTAAATTGAAGTTATTCCCTTTCTCCCTGAAGGATAAAACTAAGACTTGGTTTATCGGCTTTTGATGAGAAGTTAAGAGCAAAACCAATCTAGGTCCACAAGACCTAAATTATCATTTATTCTTTATTCTTTATTTAAAGGTATAGATTATAGATTGCATAATACACTTTTCAAATAGTGTCATATCGCATGCTATCATTAAAAAATCAAAAAAAATTCAATGAGTTGGTGCTTGATACACACAAAACATCCATTATAACTAGACTAGTACAATAGATTGAAGGCTCTAGAAGAGCCTATATAATGTGTAACACTTTGTGTCTATTTTTATGAAAATTATGTTTATTTTGTGTGAAAATTATGAATTTGGAAATTATCTGTTCATAATTTGGAGAAAAGCTTTTTTCGTAAATTATAAATCTCGGAAATACCTTTTCGTGGATATAAAGACCGTCTCAATCGGAGTTCCGAGCGAGAAGTTATGGCCAAAACAAGTTTTGGGAAAAAGGTTCACTCGCGGACCGGTATTGAGTTTTATGAATACCGGTTCGGCGTATGTATTTTGGGAAAAAGTTTGGCTGCGGATCGGTATGCGATTTTTGGCACACTGGTCCAGCGTATAAAAATTTGAGAAAATTTAGGCTGCAGACTGGTACCCTGTTTTTGGCATACCGATCCGGCATCTGCAACAGTCCACCGATTTAGCTCGTTTTTAAGTGTTTTTTGTCCATTTTTTCATCTATTTCGACCCAAACTCTTCCACCACCTTCTAGAGAGTTCTAGAAAGAGAAAGTAAAGAGTTCTTGAGCTATACTTGCTCGTTTCGCTTCCGATCAAAGATTTACGCTCCAAATCACTCAAACTCTTCTCTATTTCACTATTCATCGCCCTCTTCCTTGGGATTTCTTTGGGAGAGTTTGGATTCTCACCTTCTCTTCTTCTATACGGCTAGTAAACACAAGGTAGGGATTCTATGTCTTTCAAAACTTGATATTATGTTTTTATTATTCGAGAATCATTGTTTTTTATCATTATTTGTTTGAGAAACTTGAAGATAAAAAGGGTTCATGTTGTTTGTATGATTTATAAAGCTATGTTTGCATGATTTAAAGTATGATATGCCTTACCCACTTGTTATAATGTGTTATTGGAGTCGTATACAGTATCTCTTGGCGGTGTGGATATTGTTTGTGGGAAAAATAGAATTATTAATTGATTTATACACACCAAGAGATATAGAATTGGCTATACTTGAGTGGGTATGGCATAGTTTGCTTGATGTTTGTATAAATGAGCATGTTTGCATACCGTATACATCATCATTGTGTCAACCAAAGGCTCGAAAAGATCATGGCAAGGTCTGGATCAATTTTTTGGTTCGTGGTTTTATTATTGGCCTTTTTGAAGGATTCTGCGGTTCATGAATGAGATGGAGAGCTGGTGTCTCTCGAGAACAGATGGTTGTATTGATATGGTGCTTGCCGGGATGGGAAAAATAGGCAGGGCTCAGTACCCTTGGGTTAAAAAGCCTTAAATCCTGGGGGAGCAATGCATGGCCGCCTATCAGCCACTGGTGTGGATCCCGGGAACATAGGCAAATTGGCAAGGCACTGATGATTCTGTTTCTATGATTCTATTGGTGGACTTGAGGTCCAAATCGATTACGATCTATTGATATCCTCTGGGGCCGATGGGCCATGACATTCTATAAGGCCGTTGGCCATTTTATGGTTATCATTGGGATCTATTCTTGGGCGGTTAGGCCCACATTATACTCTGGTTCGACATTGGTATTCTGGCTACGTGGTTCTATGGCTGACGCAAGGGAAGTAACCAGCATGGGCATATGCATGCATTGTGAAATGAATATATGATTTTAAACTAAATGGTATTTTACATGTGATTATCTACCCCTACTGAGCGTATAGCTCACCCCGTTTTCTAAAACTATTACAGGTACTCACGAATCCTAAGGGGACAAAGAGACGACGAGTTCGAGGACGAAGTAAAAGCCTCTGATACTATGGTTTATTTTTGTAATAATTATGTTGGTCCGAGAAGCCACGGTTAGCTCGGGAACTTGTATATGTTTCTTTTGAATGTTCTTATGATAAATTTTTGTATATCTACAGTGCATGCTCATGACTACAGTATTAAATCATGATCCATACATATCTTTGTATAATACATGTATCCCTGTTAGTTTATACTCTTTTATCTACCTACCTTAGTCCTACTAAGGTGGGTTAGTGACACTCCAGGTCTTAATTACGGGTGTTATCCTATAAATTAAGGCGGGGGTGTTACATAATGTTACCAAATAGTACCAACATATTCATTAAAGATTATTATTATCAAGCAGTTCCTGAAGAAACTTTCTTAGCTTTAATGGGTACCATATTAAAATAAATAGTGAAGGTAAAAAATAATTACTATGCATTATTAACTAGTATTGGGAGCCAGAAGCTCACACTAGAATCAATATTTACTTTCTCCTCGTGTCTCTACTGCACAATATTGTGCATCATTACTAGTGTTAGGAGCCAGAAGTCTCCACTAGAAAAACTAAGTATTTTCTCCTCTACTCTATTATGCAACACTTTTTAATATTGAATCACACTCCATCATGAGTCAGAGGTTCAAACCGACCCAAAAGTCAAAAAATTTAACTCTTTGGCATGATAAGTAGGTATCTTGGAACTACCCTATTAAAAAAAATAATAGACAATTTTTAAGGGTATCAGTTGACAAATTGAGAGTTGATTATACTAAATGTATATTTTTTTTTTACCCTGTATTTGCAAAGGTAAACTTGTTACTTAATTATTTTATTTAAATTTTTTTGAATTGACATATTTTTTCTTGAAAGAATGCAAGACGATATTTGTGGCTCTATATATCCCCCAAGAGTGTAGGCATCCATTAATAAGTAAGTTTTCTCCATTCTCCTATATAATATTTTTGCAAGTCTATTGGCATACTTTGTGAAACTTAACCTATGACTTAATTATTTATTATTCTATTAAATATATAAGGCTTGAAAATACATATAAGTTCAATTCTAAAGTCATTCATAATTATTTTTCTATAACGATAGATGTTGAACACCCTATTCTACATGTCTATGCCCAACTAGTTTGGTATAAACCTTAATTAAATATCATCTTTCACTTATTGAAAAGCATTATTCATGTAATCTAGAATACCTGTTAGTACATGAATACAGGTTTAGATTACCTGTTAGTGCATGAATACATGTTACATTGCATGAAAGCTAATTAGAATTAAACTTACAAACTTATCGTGCGTATTCAACAACACAACTACAAATCTAATTTGCCTAAAGTTAATTTTGTTGTTCATATATGCTTTGATTCACTTTCCATTATTTGTATTTAAAACCAATGAAAGGAGATGTGTTATTGCATGTTTTGCATATTTTTACTTTGATGAAACATTATTTTCGCCATTAGGGGAAGATAAGAAAGTTCCTGTAAAACTGTCCGTTCCAGAAGAACAGTGAGAATTATAGTGAACAATCCCACTATATCTCATCCAGACCCACGTACATCACAATTTGCCAGAATTAGTGTCCCTGCAGGACAAATTCAAAACATGTCAGCTAATGAATATGTTCCATGCCAGAAGCGTGGCAGACCTATAGGTTTCAAAAATTCAACTCTCTAGAAGAGGAAGCTTGAGTAATTATCCTTAAGAACACTCCTAAAGAGGTTCCCTATTTCACTCAAGAAGAGGTCATGGGAAAATCCATTCTCTTTAAGGCCCCAGAAGAGGCCATTGTCTTGAAAAAGAAGCAAGTCCCTAAAGAGACTATAGAAGCCCCTGAAGAAGCATTGGTACCAAATAATAAAGAGATCTCAATATTTGATAAGAGAGATGTGGAATAGAAAATAAAAGGTTATTGATAACTTATTTGCATATACAGTAGTTACTGAAATATCAAAGGGCAATGATAATACATAACTACGTACAATAAATAAATGTCGACAAAAAAAAAATTAGTCAAATGAAAAATTGCTATCAAGGCAGAATTGGAGTATCTAAATAAACTTGGTATATTTAGACCTATCATTACACCAAAAATAGGTTTTTGTGACTCTTATTCTCGCGAGACTTGTGACTGCTAATGGCTGTGTCAAGTTTTGTGATAGTCTATAACAGTCATAAAGATGGAATAGACATAATATTTGACTTTTATGACTATTATTCACTGTGATAATTTTTTTATACTTTATCACTGCCAAAAGTATTCACAAGATTATTACGATTTACCTGAATTTAAATCCAAATTTTACAACTACATTTATCGCTCACAATTTTAGTTCCAAACGACGCAATTGAATTCATTTAATAAATACATCCTTAAAACCCTTATACCACACTTTGTATCACGATCTCTCAGTACTCTCTCTCACTGTCACCGACCCTCTCTCACTCTTGCAACTCTCTAACAGTATCTGAACTACCACTAGCCTATAAGGTCACTTTCTTATCTTTAATCACACGCTATGTCAAAACCTACATATCCAAAGTGTCAAGTCCCACTTCTCTCATCCGTTGTACCCTCTAGTATCATATTATGGCTTCCCAAGGGAAGCAATCTGACTCCAGTAGAAAATGATTCTCCCTGAATTATCCATTGAAAATTAGGATACATTGCATTACTACTCACTTTGCTGCCATCGGCTATAGTAACCATCAGCTTTCTAGTTTTCACTATTTGGCAGCCTATTGGCTTAGTTGATCAAGGGTCAGGAAAATGGTGGGTACTTCCAGAGTCCACTAGTATATTTATAGGAACTTTCATGCTTTTCCCTTGCAACACTAAAGTTTGAAATGGCATATAACGACAGATGATGCATTGATATGCCTGGTTCCTCCATAATTTCATTTCTCCTTGATTTTCCTCCTTTCCCTCCTCTATTGATGGTTCCCCTTCTTCTTATTCGATATTCTCCTTAGCACTAAGCAAATAGACCTGCATTTTCTTGCATCTATAGCCAAAAGTATAGGGCTCATCACAATTATAACATAATCTCTTACCCCTCCTAGCTTGCATCTCACTTGGTGATAGCTTTTTTATCGGTAGAATAGCATTGGAAGTAGTGTTTTGTGGCCTATTTGTGAGCTACTACTTGGTGAGGGTGGTTTGTATGTGGTAAAGAGGCTTGAGGTATTAGGTGAGAAATTTTTTAAGCTAGTGGTTGAAGTGGTGGTGTGGGCATTGCTTTTGGTTGGTTGTAGTAACCTAGCCTTAGCTAGTAGATTAAAACCCCGTTACCTGTAGCCTAGCCAAAGCAATGGCCTCATCAATTGTTTTGGGCTTGAACATTTGAACAAAATTCCTCAACTCCCCTTGCAATCCCCCAATAAATACATAAATAAAGTAAGTCTCAGTGAGACAGGGTTCCTTTTCAGGTACTCGAGAGTTTAGATTCTCAAACTTGCTTTGATATTCCTCCACACACCCATTTTAATTTAATTCATTGAGTTCAACCACCACAATATGGTATCCTCTTTTTCTGTAAACCTCTTAGTCACTTTAGTCTTAAATTAATCTAACCTTAATGCTCTAATGTTTTTAAATCTGGTGAAGAACCACTTTCTGGCTCTCCCTCTCAGATACAATGATGACATGGTTGAGATGTCCAAACCTTTTTTTTTTGGAAGGGATAAATAAAAGAGAAGAGGGGGGGGGGGGGGTGGTTTGGTTTCAAAACCCACTATGTTCTATTATTATTATTATGTAGATTTATATACACACACACACTAGTAACAGCACTTAATTGTGATGATGCATAAATATATAAATTTAATATAATTAATTATTAATAATTACAATTACAACTGTAAATGAAAATTAATTTCTTTTAAAATATATATTAACTTATATTGGAAAACAATTCGATATGAATATCATATTTATAAGAAACAAAATAATAAGATTATTAAACATTCTAATTTTCCCTCATGAGTTAATAATCCATGTTTTCATTCTTTATTTTTTGCCTTTCGAATTTATCAAGTTAACATTTAAATTTAGTTAGAAAAATGTTGCTAAAATACTTCAGGCCTCATCCAAAGTAAATTATGCACTTTGAAACTGTGTATATATACTTGATACTTTATATATAATATTTTTTGTCATAAGTGAACACTGCTTTGACAATAAAACTAGCCCTCTATTTTTTAAATTTTGTTACATTCGTTGGGCAAATTCTGACATGGGAACTTGAAGTTTTATGAAAAAATTAATTTGTTCTTTGATCATTATAGTAAACTAATGCAAAAAATCATTATATTTGAATATCTCGTAATTTAGATATGGTTAATTGTATTAAAAAAAAGTTCTAAAAAAAGAAGAGAGAGAATTAATGGGTATTCAATAACAGCTGGGGAGAGAGAAAGTAAGAGAGTCGTAAAAGGTTTAATTAGTAGTAAACTAGTGCAAAATGTTATAGTTATTTCGGAAAGATAAAAAAAAAATAGACAAAAGTAAAAGCTTGACCAATGTAGAACTTTACATATTATATCAGTTGGGCCTTAATAATTTTATCTTTAAATTTGGGACTTTTCATTATCAACAAATAATGATAATGTTAGAACTTGGGCCCCTAATTTTATAAAATTCGGTCACTATTTAGGCACCGGATCTTATGTGGTTGCCCAGCCCGTACAGCCTCAAGGCTGGCCCTTCAAATTTTCACCTACTGAGATTAAAAAAAGTGCTTCAACCATTTCAAATTATTAACATTTAAAATACTATATCCTCATGCTCCGTTTGATAACAAGAAGGAAAAATAAAGATAAAGACACTTGATTTGGATCAAAAGTTGAAAAATAAGTTGAGGCATGTGATACGCTTATCATCACATGTTTTAACTTATTTTTCAACTTCTCACAACATTCAAACTGTCTTTATTTTTCTTTTCTATATTGTTATCAAACGAAGGTTTTGGCAATGCTGTCCCATTGACAAACGAACTTTCATAAATCAAAAGACTAAAACGTCAACATCTAAGAAGAATGCACGCTTCAGTTTTAAATTTTAATCCCATTTGTCAATCAGTTTTTGACATTTCACTAGATGATGTTTATTCTCAGCATTTAACGATCTTCCTCAAAATCAAGATAAATTTCACTATAACAGAGGGAATCTTATAAATGGCAAAATCAAAAGATATAAGGGCAAGAACTTTGAAGTATTTCTTAAATAAGTTTGGATAATTAAACCATATTGCATCACAGAAAAAAAAATACATAACTCAAACTCAAACTTTTGCAAGGAATGTGAATTAGGAACAGCAACCTCTCCCACAACTACGCGCCCAAAACCACACACAATTTGGAACCCGAAACAAGCACTTGTGTCCTGAAATCAACATGTCCTACCATTTTAACAAAAAAAAAAAGAGGTTGTGTGAGATAATACTAGTATCAGAGAGTTGATCATGGGATGAAGTAAACAGAGACGAAAGAACAAAACAAACATTTAAATTACCGATTAATTTCAAAAGACTGATTATATAAATCAACATTAACTCGGTTATTAGGCCTAATGGTACATAAAATGAGTCATTGAAATCATGAAAATTCAGCTACGGAGAAGTAGCACAAACAGCATTATTTTGCATGTATGGATACGAGACCACTTATGCAAAAAAAGAATAAGCATATTAATCAAATTTCTATAACTTCTAATTTACTACGAAAGTTGGATCGGTGTATCGAGTCACTCTTGTTATATGTAAAATGCCACAATCAAACTTATTATCTAATATCCCTCGTAGAAGTTTAGATTAAAAATATATTTACATGACAAAGTAATTATCTACATTACAAATTGACGCAACACGACTGTTAAAACGAAGGAAATATGTTCTCTCAATGCAAAGCATAATGCACATGAAGTACATTCATCAAGAAGAACAAGAAGTGTAAAAATAAGAGAAGCTTATCGCATAATTGCCCAAACCTAGTACGCCACTACGAACCTGATAAAAAACAAACACTTGCTTCCTTGAATCGGTGTCCCCTGCCATTAGAAAAAAAAGTGATGAACTGGGTGACATTTGTATTTGTCTCAGTATAAATGCCAATAAAGATTAAATTTAACTTGTTTCCATAACTCCTTAACAGGGGAAGGAATAACAAATAGGAATAAGATACTAACCGGTTAGCCACCTAGCTTCCTCTGCAACCTAGCCATATTTATTTCTATCGTCACATAGATCCAATCTTTTGTCTTGTCCAAGAACCTGAAATAGGTGTGCCTCCATGTGCTCCGTAGCAGTATAGGGGTAATGAATCCCCAAAATCCAAGAGCAAAACCAAGAACCGCACTTATATAAAACCCTATTGTTATAAAGCAATCCTCGTCGTCTTCATTATTGTCAAATTTTCCACGCTCAATAGGTGGAGGAAGTGGATTTATTTCATCTTCTGGGCACTTACTTGTTAGCGGAAGCCCACAAAGTTTATCATTTCCAGCATACACAGAGGCATTAAAGCTTTGGAGTTGAGTGCTTGACGGAATTTTACCCGTAAAGTTGTTGTTTGACAAATCCAAGACACTAAGAAGAGTCAAATTAGCAAGGCTGGAGGGAATGTGGCCTGAAAGCTGGTTTCTGGACAAGTCTAAAGTTTCTAACACCTTCATTTGACCAATCTTTTCATTGATATTTCCAATCAAGTTGTTATTTGATAGGTTGAGGGAAACTAATCCCACTAGACTTGCGAATTCTTTAGGAATTTTTCCACCAAGATTATTACTTGAAAGATCGATTAATTTTAGTAGGCCTAGAGTTTTTCTGTATTCATACTCTTTCCCTTTCCATTGCACCAATGCATTTGCTAAATACCTTCCAACAACAGCAGAAATATTGATACTATATTGACGTCTCATCTCAAAGGCAACTGCTGGATCAGAACTATTTATTTGAACCAATGAAGTAAGGTTGTCAACGCAGAGTGGTATGCTTCCAGATATACTATTTTGAGAGAGGTCCAACAGTTGAGCCACACTAAGATAACAAATCTGAGGAGGTATGCTCCCAGAAAACTTATTATTTCGAAGACTAATAATAATCAAATTTGTTAAGTGTGTCCCCAACCATCTGGGCACTTCTCCCGATAACTCGTTTTTACTCAAATCAAAGAGCATCAAACCACTGCAGTTCTTCAAAGATGATGGCAATTCCCCTATGAAATTGTTATTGCGCAATTGCAATATTCCAAGCTGATTTAGTAAGCCAATAGAGGTGGGAATTTTTCCGGAGAAATTATTGTTTGCCAAATTAAGAATGTTTAATTTGTTAATGTGCATCCAACAATCAGGTAGCTCTCCTGATAATTGGTTATCCGAGAGGTCCATAAAGAAAAGGAATTGGTATGCAAATGTGCACAAGAAAAAAACTGATCCCGTGAACATATTATTGGAGAGATTCAATAATGTCACGGTAGGAGGAATTGATGTTATTGGACCCTGAAGACGATTTGAACTTAAGTCTATCCTTGCATAATCAACAAACTTGAGTGACAAATCTGGTATTACACCATGGAGCTGGTTATAAGAGATATTTAGGTATCTTAATCTTGATGAGAGCTCCCAAAACCAATGAGGAATTGTATCTGATATTCCGGCACCAGAAATATCAAGCTCGAAGAAACTATTCTGTGATTGAAGCCATTTTGGGAAGTGAGTCCCCAAATTGCACTGTGCAAGTCGAATAATATCTAATCGCGAAGGAGGAACCCAATCAGAGTTGAACTCCAAAGCTAGTGAATTAAAAGACAAGTCTAAAGAGTTCAATTTGGAGAGATTTGAGAGGTAGGCTTCCGAGATTGTATCTGCCAATGAATTCGAAGAGACATCTAATAATTCGAGTTGCAAAAGTTGGCCTATACTTTTGGAAAATCTCCCATCTAAATGATTGTTGTTGAGATACAACTCTCTCACTAAAGGAAACAATGATAGATCAGGTAATGATCCCGTCATTTGGTTATAAGAGAAGTCCAGAATAACTAGTCGAGAAATTTGACAAAACGAATTTGGGAAAGACCCATTCAATTCATTATGTGAAAGCCGCAATTCCTTCAGGGATGGAATTTTTGTAATATCAGGGGGTGAACCACTGATTTGGTTCCGTTCTAAATTCAAGATTTCCAACGAGTTTTTTCCCCTGGCATCCCAAGTCTGAAAAAATTCATAAAGTTGTCCCCTTAAGATGTTTTTTGATAAATCTAGCGACTTTAAACGGCTTAAATTTCTCAATGAATTTGGAAGTTCACCTTCAAGTTGAGAACAACAAAAATTGAGATTTTCAAGAGACAAAATGCTTCCAAAAGCCTCGGGAAAAGAACCACTCAAAGGATTCCAAGACATGTCAATGTGGACAATGCTACTACTCAAGTTAAACAACCAATTATAACTCGAATGAGAATTGAAGTTGTTACGAGACAAATCAACTATGGCCAGAGGGATAGGAGAAGAAGAATTGGTTAAGGGAAGCAAATGAGAGTTGATTCCAGGGAGACTACAAAAAGGGAGGCGCAATTCTATTAGTGAAGGAAGTTTATGTATTTGTTGCAACCAATCAGCCTTCGAGAGGTTAACCCAATTTAGGTCAAGGTATCTTAACAAACGAAGATGAGAAATCCACTCTAGGTTTGTTACATTTAGATCGTAATTCAATCCCAAGGAAAGAGAACGCAAGTTAGTAAGGTTCCCAAGCTGAGGTGGAATTTTACTAGCAAAGGAGGCACCCGACAGATCCAAGTATTGTAATTTGTTGAGGGAACCAATGAATTCTGGGATTGGACTCGACTGGAAATCATTGTTCCTGAGGTTTAAATACTTCAAGTGTTTCAATTGGAGTAAAGAGGGACTAACCTTTCCAGTGAGATAAACCTTACCAACTATGCCATTTTCAGTCCAACCAGGAAGATTGAGCACGATTACATGACCAGTACGGTTGCTACACTGGATGCCTCTCCATTGGCAGCAGTCTTCCTCTTGGCTTCTCCCCCAAGAAGAGAGAATTCCATAGGCATCTGCAAAGCCTTGTTTAAAGTCGAGGAGAGCTTGTCTCTCAGTCTCCCTGCACCTCATCACCTTCTTTACCATAGTAGCCTCGTCTCCAACTCCTCCTCCTGAGGTGATGACCCCGACAACAAGTTTCACGTATGCTATTAACAAAATCACCACAACGAACAAACGAAGGTTTTTAAAAAACTTTGGTTCGGTTTTCATTTTTGAAACCATAATTATCAAAGCAAACTTTTTTTTATTTTTTATTTTTGTGATGTTTTTGAGTTCCTTAGAGACCCTGTGATCACCCCGTTTTATACCCAAAAGTTGCTTGAAAATTAAGACACAACTTTCTTCACGATGTTCCCACCCACTTACACGTTAATAAGGGAAGACTAATTGAAAGACCCATATTCATGTTCTTTTGCACACTAATTAAAGAAACTTCTTACAAAGTTACATATTTATGACCTTTACATGTTTATGTAGAAAAACAGCAAGAGAAGTATTTAGTAGTGGTGAGACCGCACGGTCTCTACATGTTCTTTTGATATTCCTCCCCATGATGTTAAGGACCTACTTCTAATAGTGGATGCTTTTTTTGGTTCGGCCTTAGGGCCTCTTTAGTACCAAAGAAGTATTTTTAATTAAAAGATATATACTTCCTTAATTACAAAGATTCAAATTAATTTTTTCTTACTAACAAGTAAAAAACTTTAAAAAAAAAAAAAATATACTCAGCAACATATATATTATCTCTAATTTTCATTAATACAACAACAACATTAACAAAGATCTTATCACAAATGAGCCCATCAATATTTTTTAATGTAACGATGCTTCTAACAAAAAATTGATTAAAGTGGCATTGAAAGTTGAGAAAGAATTTTGTCTTAAATTATAAATTGAATTTATTAATTAATTTGGACATTTTCTGTAGAAAATAATGAGATTAGAACGAGCTAGGTTCAAGAAAGATTCTATTTCTCATATGTTAACATCAGGACCAAGTCTTTTATGGCTATGATTGAGCATCTGTGAGAATCCAGGACGAATCCTCGTGTTCTCACGGTTTTCTTTGTTTTAAAGAAAAATATGTTTTGTAGAGTCGCCAGTTTGTTTTACGAGAAAACAAACAAAAGATCATACGAAGGACAATTCAAAAATGAATTATCTTTCATACGTTTTAAAACTAAAGATTCATTGATAATTCATTTTGCTAGGGTTCGGGAACTACGTTATGAATTGGGAAGGTATTAGGCACCCAATTTGCCCTTTCGGTCTCTTAATGGATCATGTATTTAATTCCTATTTTAGATATCTTGCAAATAGTTTGAATAGTTTTTAGAATAGTCCTTTTCCGAATAAATTTGATTTAAAACAGTATTTTGGAATCAGACTCGAGCTTTGCGAGCGCCTACGTATTCATTCGTAGAATGAAATCAGAGTCTCGTAGTTCCATTTGTTTGAAAACTGTTTTTGTATTTTTGTTTTGTCTTGAAAACGTGTTAAAATGGATTTTAGATTTCTTGTAAAACTTAGAAAGGACTTATTTAGAAAATAGTGAACTTCTTTGCAAGTTATCTAATTTTCTGTATTAAAACTGATATTTAAATGCAGTATTGAAATTCAAAAAAGTTGTAGAAAGACGTACCTGAAGCGCTTGAAGAAGAAATGAGAACCTTGCATTGATTGCCTTGCTTGCTTCCTTCTCTCTCTAGAGCTTCTCTCTCTAACTTTCTCTCACTAGCCTTCTCTCTCACTAACTTTCTCTTTCTAGGAATACTCTAAAAGAAAAGACTCTCTAACAATTTTGACAGAACTTCACCTTACTAAAACACTAGTGAGTGTTGATGCCTCAAATAAGAGCCCAAAGGTCCTATTTATAGAGAAAAAATGCAGAAAAATGGCTTGGGTGGCCGCGCAGCTAGGAGCCAGCCGTACGGCTAGTGGGGGCTACGGCTAAGGCGTGCGGCTCGAGCTTGTGGCTCGAAGCCAACTTTGCGGTTAGGGGACGTGCCGCTGGCTATTAAAAAACTCAATTTTTCTAACAGGGTACTGCCCCGCGACCTGACCGGACAGGTCAATCCTCGTCCTAGTAAGCGAAGTGACAACAAAGGTTGTGGTAGATTCCCGACACGTGCGAAAATAAGGATTTTTTCTAATGGTCTCTTATATGCATGATGACTCAAGACGTGATGCGGAATGCTTGTTAGGTTTACACGAGAGTCGTGGATTAGGGTGTTCACAGCATCAACTAAATTACTTGAAATTTCTTGTGGGAAATAAATGATCCATTGTGGACTTGAAATTTCTTGTGAGAAATAAATGGTCCATTGTAGAATTAAAATTTATTGAGGGAAATAAATGATCCTTTGCGGAAAGTAATTAAAACTAAATAACGAGCTTCACATGCCAATAATAAGTCGACACAAATAGCATCAAGCTTTAAAATATAATCAAGCACATCTAATCATACATGCCCGTTATTTCCAAAAGCACGTGTCGGTTATTTTTTCACATAAATTTTATAACCACTTAGGTTCTTCTCGAAAATGGCTGCCCAATTGGGGATTTATGTTTATTACGCTCCATATATATCGAGAATGTTCCTATCATATTATCAATGTGAAATATTTTTAGTCTTTACTGTTAACCTAATGTCTTAATCTTATTTTGATAATAACAATAAATCAATCATGTGTAATTTGGGAGCATATTATTCATTTACATTTATATGATATTTATGCTTGTTATTGTTAACACACATTAGTTTATTGTCATCATCAAAAAGGGGGAGATTATTGACCTAAGGTCTTAATCTTATTTTGATAATAACAATAAATTAATCATGTGTAATTTAACAAGTTTTTTGATATAAGTATACAGTTCATTTACTTGAAAAATTCAAGAAAAACATGACAATGATCAATCTTTCACTATTCGATCATTGGACAAGACAAGGAAGAGCAATCTTTCACTATTCAATCATTGGACAAGACAAGGAAGAGCAATCTTTCACTATTCGATCATTGGACAAGACAAGGAAGATCAAATCTCTCAATGCAAGTCATGAAACACAAGGGATCAAAACACTATATGAAAAGCTTTAAGAAAAAAGCTTTAAATGAAGATAAATCCGAAGAAATAAATCAAAGCATTCGAAAACTCGTTAATTCAGTAATTGAGTGAGTGCTTAAGATTTATGTAAAGTTACTTTATTGATCAAATCCCTATAGCTCAAATGTATTCATACATATTTTAAAGATTGATTCAAATAAGCTTGAAATTGAATTTCTTTGAAAAACATTATTTTACAAAGGCCGAGTTTCAAAATAAATTCATATTAATTTTAAATGATCATATTTTAAGCTCTAATAAAAATAGGTATCTTAGAAACATATCTCTGAGATTCACAAATCATTATAATTATATTTGGAACTAAATTGTTAAATTGCAAAAATATTTTTATTTTACATTTAAAATTCGTTTAATTTTTGCACAGTTTTGATCTAATGGTAAGATAGAGGCCTTACCGGACTCCGATCATTTTGAAATTTTTACAGTAGTTATACAACATCTCCTATCACTTTTGACTAAAATTTGAGCATGATCTAATGGTCAAATTGGGAGAAATTATCAAAACAAATTTAAATTTTTTTATCAAAACTAGCTGTTGGAAAGTTTGAAAATGTATACCTTTGACCCAAAACCTTTCTTAATCATCCCCAACGGCCATATGTTTTGCAAGCTATAAATATGAGGTCCTAGACATGTTATAACACACTTAAATCATTTTACAAACTCATTTTACATATATACAAAGTTATTCAAGTATTCAATTCATTTCATTGACCATATTCTTCATTTTTGAATTATATACTTTGATCAATCTTGATAACTCTAGTGTGAGCTTTATTTGTAATCTTCAAATACACTTGAGAGTTATTGTATTGGTGTGTATCACCACAAATAATTCATTATTTATTTCAAAAGAGAGTTTGTCTCTTTGTAGAGCAAGAGAGCATATCTTGTGAGAAGTGTAGTGGGTATAGCTACATTGTGAGTGTTGTGTGCATAACAACATTTGTATTGAGGTTTGATCTTCACCCGAAGAAGATTGAATAGTGAAAATTCTCGGAGAACTAACCGAGCGCGGACGTATAGTTTAGGAAACCGAACCGTGAGGACAAAAAGTCTCGAGCTTCAAATTGGTTTAATCTCTCTAACTCAAGCTCTCTTTTTATTGCTATATTATTGCTTGTATTTTGAGATTGCTTATTAATTTGCTTGTCTTGGGATTGATTACTTGAAATTTATTATTTCCTTGATATTGTTGTTTAGCTAAGTTACTTTGCTTAAATATTTTAAAAACGTTTTAATTCTACATTAAGTTTTAAAAACCCTATTCACCCCCTCTAGGGTCATTATCCGACCAACATTTACAATTTCAAAGTGTTTGTAACGCTATGGAGTCAAGCTTGTAATGTATATCACCACTTTTTAAACCTAAAAATTTCCTTGGAGAAACAACTTTTTCTCCTTCCTATCAGACTTCACATTAATTAAGGAAGACAAATTGAAAGACCATTGATGTGATTTGCCACTACATGCATTGTACATTGAATGATTGTTGTGAGGAGGAAAATTCTGCGAACTTTACATCGTTATGGAACTCTTTTTCTCTGTCAACATTTCCGTTTTATCACGGCAAGATCTTGCCGTGCGTGATATTTTTCTGCTTGTATCTATCTACACTATATCTATAACAATGTGTGCTAATTATACAAGTGTCAAAAAGGTTGTTGATTAACAGTATTAGTAATTGGTTAAAATCAAATCATACTCTATGTTTTTTGAGCTAAATTTTTTCTCTATAATCTTTTGGTTAGGAATTTTACTTTACTCAAAATTTTACTCTATTTAGTTTTTGGTTAGAAACCAAAAGTGTACTTAAATTTTTTTAGCTTAATTCCTTATTTGATCTTTCATTAAGAATAGTCTATTGGGGTTTATTGACTTAACCCCCTACGCTAATAGTTGTATTTGAAAAAACTCCCTAAAATGATTTTAGCTAGACATAACCCCCTATTTGCCGACTTTGTCTCCATTCCAGCCGTTATTTCTAAATTTTTTTTGGAGAAAGATATCCCTCCCTTTCATCTTCTTCAACCCTTCTTTTTCTTCAAAATATCCCAATTTTCTTTTACGTTAGAACCCACAACCGCCAGACTGGTGGCGGAGCCAAGAATCTAGTTAAGTGGGGGCGAAATTTAAAACACACAAAAATATATTTAAAGGCATAAAATTTGAACGTAAACACAATAGTATTAATAATAATATTTCATACAACTCAAATAGAGAATGTGAACAATTACGAAAAATTACCATAGTATAATGCAAATATAATAGTATTAATAATATTATGCAATTAATTAATAATCAGAACTAATATTATATAATTAATTAAGAAATTTAATTATACCTAATATTAAAAAGTAGATATAAGAAAAGATTTACCTTGGTAGTGTTAGAAAAATGGGTAAAATACCATTTTAGAGCCATTTTGAGTGTAATTTTCAATGGGACCTCATGCTCCGTCAGGACATCGAAATCGTATATTTGTTTGTTCAAAATGGTTACGGGGTGAATAAGAAATTGTCACCCAAATTGAATTACTTGAGATAGAAAAATGTAATGAAAATGAGTAAAACCTACGTGGAAACTTTGTCAAAAAATTGATAAGTTTATAAGAGATCACTTATCATAAACTTGATAAGCATTTAAGAAAAATAAGATCCATATTTATAATTTTGTTCTCTTAACTTTGATTACATTCAAGTATATGTTTTTTCACATAAATTCCTATATATATATATATATATATATTATTTTATTTTTTCAAAAATTACCCCATTTACAATAAAAAAAATTTCAAAACCCCACTTGCCCTCATGTGGCTCCGCCTACGTACACCCTTCTTCTTCCGTATATTAATAAGGGAAGACTAATAAGAAGTTTTTAGCAGTGGTGATCACACGGTCTCTACATTTTCTTTTGATATTCCGTCCCATGATGTTAAAAGACTTGCTTTAAGTAGTGAATGCACCGATGGATGCTTTTAAAGTGCAGTAGTTTTGTTTTGTTTTGTTATTTTTTTATTTTTTTTATTTTTTTGCCTTGGGGACTGTTTAGTACCAAAAAGAAGTATTTTTAATTGAAAGATATACGGTTCCTTAATTACAAAGATTCAAAATAATTTCTTCTTACTTACAAGTAAAAAACTTAAAAAAAATAAAAATAAAAAAATATACTCATGGACATATATATTATTTCTTATTTTCATTAATACAACAACAAAATTAATGAACAATCTTATCCACAAATGAGCCCATCAATATTTTTTATGCAACGACAATTCTAACAAAAAATTATTAAAGTGGCATTGAAAGTCGAAAAAGAATTTTGTCTTAAATTGTATTTTTGAATTTATTAATTAATTTGTACATTTACTGTAGAAAATAATAAGATTAGAACGAGCATGTTTCATGAAAAATTCTATTTCTCATATGTTAAAGCTAGGAACAATTACAAAGTCTTTGACAACAATAAATATGGTAAAAAAAAAAGATATAAAAAAAAAGGGTGATTTTATTTCTATCCACAAAATCTTGCAGTTAATCCGCGTCATTAAGTTAATCCGCGTTGGCTACTAAATTAATCCACGAATGTGGATAGACTGACAAAAAATATTATTGATTTAATTTTATAAATATTATTTTATTAATAACTTAATATTAAAAAAATCCACTAGATTAATGAGTACATCCACTTTAATTAAATAAATAAAAATATGGGCAATTAGTTTTAAGGACGAATATTCCTTTTTCTATCTATTTAAGGACACAACTTTTATACCAATACTTTAAGATCCAAAGTTTTGTTTAAAATACAAACTTTTACGGATAAATAATTAAAATTAAATTAATATAGCTACAAAACTAATTTATATTATTGTTATTCCTATAATATCACTATCATCTAATTGATTATTAAACTAATCTAAACTTTTAAAATTTTGCTAGAAACTAATATCTACAAAATCAAATTCGAAGTTTAAATTTAAACAATCAAATAACTTCTAACAACTTAATTAGTTACTAAAATATAGAAAATAAAATAATTCAAAATTTAAATTTCAACAATCAAAAAAAATTAAACAACCTAATCAATTTGATTAGTAATTAAGAAGGGTGATTTTATTTCTATCCGCGAAATTTGTCAGTCTATCCCTCTTTTTGGGTTTTACCAAGATAATATGTATTGTTCACTAAGTTTAACCACGTTGTTGGATAAACTTACAAAAATCAATATTGGCATAATTTTTATAAAATAATTATTCTTTTTAATTTAATTGTAAATTATCCACCAAATTTTTACTTCTATCCGCTGTCATATAATATATCAAAAAGTAAACATAAATTGTAAAAATGATATTTCTAATATATATAATTTATTGTTAATTATATCCACTTTTCGGACTCGAAATTAGACTATAAGATTAGACTATAGTCTATGATTCACATTGTTTTCAGAATTGAGATTATACAATAATTCACTTTAGTCTTGGAATAGTAATTAAACAGTAAGTATAGTTTGAAACATTTGTAATACGTCTACAAAATTTAGTTCCTACCTAGAAGTAAATTAAAATTATAACTTTAATTACATATTTTATCATGGCAAACAATAAAACAAACAAACATATACTATAGTCTACATATTTTTACTTTGACTTGAAATGATTGAGATTGAAAGAAACGATGTTTTTTGCCTTCGGCTACTAATTCTTTTTTAGTTTCTTAAATTCCAATTTTTCTTTATTTAGAGTCCTCATTGTATAGAAAAAAGAAAAAGAAAATAGTAAACTCATTTGTTGAAAAAATTATTTGTTATTATTATGATGTAATAATAGAAATTAATTAGGCCCAGTTTTGTAGTGTTGTATATTTTTTATGAATAATGAATCTATAGTACTTGAATCAATGTACATTTTAACAAATAAAAAAAATATATTATTAAGGAAGTATATTCTAATTAGGAAACTAATTTTAAAAGTAAATACATTTAAAAGAATTATTAATTGGTGGATATACTTCTCAATTTTTATAAGGAAGTTTTGAGAAGTTTATTACAATGTTAATATAAATCAAGGGTGGATAAACTGCAAAAATTCGCGGATAGAAATAAAATAGTGAAGGACAAGGACAAGGTCCAGCTGGACCAAATCTTTTAAGGCTATGACTGAGCATCAACAAAATTACTTGAAATTTCTTGTGAGAAATAAATGATCTATTGTGGAATTACTCTATATTGAGGGCAATAAATGAACCTTTGTGGAAAGTAATTAAAACTAAATAACGAGTTTAACGGGTCAATAACAAGTTGACACAAACTAATAGTTTAATTTCTTTTTATTAAAATATCGATGTGAGATATTTTGAGTTATAATAACATAGAATGGTAGTTCCTCTTATACCATATATAACCATCCATGTTTTTCTTTAGGATGGCTACCAAATATAACCATCCAGACTCTTAAGAATGGCTACCCAAGTTGTGATTTAGTTTTATTGCACCTATATATATATATACATGGGTGTAGCTAAGTGCTGCTCTATGGGGTCCAATAACCCCACCTAAAATTTAGGTTAAAAAATTAAGAACATCTTCAACAGTAGTGTATATTTAGGTTTTGTGTAAAATATATGAAACTTGTAAATTTTTTGAGCTCCAACAGTCTTTTAAATTTAGCTTTTGTGTAAAATGAATGTATAAAATATACCTCAAGTTTACACTACCAGGTTAGCTTTTTCTTTCCTCAATTATTTTATAAAACTTTAAAATGTAATAACTTTTAATATAAACCATATATTTTAATAAAAAATATATATCTAAAATCTACTCATCAAGACCAACAAATCAAGATCCATTATTGCTATAATATTATATATACCAAAATTCAAGAAAAAATAATTAAAAATTGCATAAATAATATTTAATATGCATAATTATCTTATTGGTTCATTCAAAATTTACACAAAAATTTAAAAATGTACCATTGGAGCATATTTTTTTAACACTTGAAATTTTGTGTAAAACTATCTTGACACATAGGATTTACACAAAATATTTTACACAACGGTTGGAGATTCTCTAAGTAGTGCAAATTTTAGATAGATTTAGATTGGAGTAGATAATTGACACCACATAAATTTAGCAAAAGTAGTTAGTAGTGGGGTCAAACTAAAAAAAAATTATGAAAAGTGTGGCTCAAAAATATTTTCCATAAAAAATGCTATTCACCCAAAAATTGTATTTTAAATGCATTTTGACCACAAATATATACTTCAATATCGACACTTGTATGAAAGTTTTGAGTGATAGGAGATTCATTTACACTAGTTATTGGATTACACTTTTTTGGGCCAACTACCATTGCTCATTATTATTATTTTCGATTGATAATTTAATCATTACAATTAGTGTGAGATTTGATAATACATTATTTAATGAATTCACTAATCATATTTTAATACATAATTTAATAACCACACTAATTATATTTTCTGAAAATACATATATATTAAAAATCTTCCTATTACATTTTTTTTTATAATTACATGGAATCAGACATAGAATTTTGTCGCCCTAACTATAAATTACATAATTCGACAAACCACTTTTTTTATTTAAATGCCATTTTATTAAGTTTGAATACCACATTTATGAGTTTCGAATCTGGAACCTTTCTAATACAAAATCAAAGAAGATACAACTAAGTTACAAGATAATTGATAAAAAAAATTATTATATTATTAATATAAAATATTTTAAATCGTTATAAATTCAAAGAGTTTATCACAGAGTCAAGCTTGTTTGCCAGCTTTTTGAACCCGAAAATTTCCTTGGAAAAACAACTTTTTTGTCTTTCTGTCAGAGTTCACATTAATTAGGGAAGACAAATTGAAAGACTATTTAGGTGATTTGCCACATTGTACATTGACCGATGGTTGTGAGGAAAATTCTGCCAAGTTTACATGGTTATGGCACTCTTTTTTCCTTTGTCAAACATTTCCGTTTTATCACGGCAGGAATTTTACATGTTTATGACTTCTACTGTTCTACATGTTTATGTAGAAAGACAGCAAAAGAAGTTTATAGTAGTAGTAATCACACGGTCTCTACATTTTCTTTTGATTTTCCGCCCCGTGAAGTTAACGACTTGCTTTAACTAATGGATTTATGCTTTTAAAATGCAGTAGTTTTGTTTTGTTTTGGCCTAAGGGCCTTTTTAGTAGTAAAAGAAGTATTTTTAATTGAAAGATATATACTTCCTTAATTACAAAGATTCAAATTAATTTCTTCTTACTAACAAGTAAAAAACTTAAAAAAGAAAATGAAAAAATATACTCTGCAACTTATATATTATTTCTAACTACGGTATAGCCGTGCCATCTGGCACGATGAAATAAATTAGTCTATTTTGAGCCTATTATATAACATAATCTAACGTTTTAAGTAATTGAAACATATGTTCAATATATTTTCAAGTTGAAAAAATAGAAATTAGATCAGATTGGATCAATTTGTTTTAAATTTTTTAAAGAATCATTTTTTTTTGGTCTTTACCGAGCAGTGTTCAAGTCCGGGCCAGCTTGCGCGCACCTCGACCTTGACTAATCTTCTCTACTCCGGGAGCTCGCACAAGGAAGTAAAGAGCGTGGCCCAAGTGGATTTTCTGCAAGCGCCGAGAATCGATCCGGCTACCAAACGTCGAGAATCGATCGACCAAGAATCTTTTAATCATATTTTTTATCTTATTTTGATCTCGACAAAATAATTTTTTAACAAATTAAACTCAAGACCATACGTGAAAATAATTCAACCACATCTGTTAGTAATTCTATAATCACGATGGATCTTGTTTAATTGATATTGATTAGTATATTTTAAATATTAAATTTTGAATTTTTTATTTTAAGTTATATCATTTTTAATGTAAACAAAATTATTATTGTGTGAGAGTTGATTGTGTGTATATTATTGGTAAATGATACTCAATAATTTTTTTGATTTTTTTTTATGAAATTCTATAGTCTTGATGGATCTTGTTTAATTGATCTTCATTAGTATATTTTAAATATTAAATTTTTATTTTTTTATTTTAAGTTATATCATTTTTAATGTAAACAAAATTATTGGAGTGTGAGAGTTGATTGTGTGTATATTATTAGTATGCGTGTTTTAACTTTGATGTGACATTTTAATGTGTGTATAAAATCCATCTAATAGTATAAAACTAATGCATATCATCACATGTGTATTTTTAACCATTAAATTTTTATACTTTTTAGAACAAAAATTAGTCAAACATGGTGTTTTGTAATACAAATTTTCATTAATACAACAAAATTAACGAACGATCTTATCCACAAATGAGCCCATCAATATTTTTTCATGTAATGATGATTCTAACAAAAAATTGATTAAAGTCGCATTGAAAGTTGAGAAAGATTTTTCTCTTAAATTGTATATTGATTTTAATATTTAATTTGGACATTTGCTGTAGAAAATAATGAGATTAGAACGAGCTAGTAGGTTCATGAAAGATTCTATTTCTCATATTTTAAAGTCAGGAAGAATGACAAAGTTTCTAATAACAATAAATATGATATGAAAAAAGTGAAGGATAGGGCTACAGTAGGACCAAGTCTTTTATGGCTATAATCAACTAAATTACTTGAAATTTCTTGCGAAAAATAAATGATCCTTGTAGAATTAATATTTCTTGAGGGAAATAAATGAACCTTTGTGGAAAGTAATTTAAACTAAATAACGAGATTCACAAGCTAATAACATGTCGACACAAACTAATAACTTGGCTTGTTTTCGTTAGAATTCTGATGTGAGATATTTTCATTTATAACAATTCAAAATGGTAATGGTTATAGGTTCTTCTTATACCATATATAATCACTTAAATTCTTTTTCAAAATAACAACCCCAATTATAATTTAATTTCATTGTACTTATATATATATACTAAGAATCTTTCTATTATATTATTAATATGAAATATTTTTGGTGGTTACCGATTCAAATTGGGTATAAGCTATATAGTCAAGCTTGTAATATATATCATCACTTTTCAAACCCAAAAATTTTCTTTGAAAAACAACTTTTTCTTCTTTCTGTCAGACTTCACATTAATTAGGGAAGACAAATTGAAAGACCATTGATGTGATTTTCCGCATTGTAAATTGAATGATGCTGTGAGGAAAATTCTGCCAACTTTACGTTTATATTATAAAACAAGAATTTTTTTTAATAATATAATAAATAAATTTAATGTATTATATTAATTTGATACAGTGTTAATATTTTTAGATTATTAAATTATTTTTATATTTATAATAAAATATTCAATCAACTTAATATTTATTTACACACTATATACATATATAAATATAACTCTTACATTTTTTTATTTTTTTACAACATTTCTCTTTCATTAAATTTTAAAAAAAATTCAAATGCTATAATTTTAAAGTTACAAATCCAACTTTAATAAAATTTATATATTTAAAATATGTTCATTAAGATTTACAAAACAAGATTCATTGTGATTATTAAATTATGTATAAATATTTTTTCAAGAAAACTTATAAAATAGTACAACTATAATGGCATAAAACTTATGAAACATTAAAACTATAATGGCATACTTAACGTATTTCTAACTCATTAGTTATTGAAAATATTGCACAATGAATAAAAGATATTGAAATAAAATTAAAAATGATAAAATATTACGATCGAATATGTTTCAATCTGAAAATAGCCAAATGGGGCAGATTTTTTTTATATTAGGGTCTAACCTACCACAAATGTAATATTTTTTTTATTTTAAATACACTCATAACACCATTAAAATATAAAATGGTCGAGGCGATTTCAGGGCGAGAATTTTCTATATTACAAATCGATTTGCCTCGAATATAATATTTTTTTCTCTTTTAAACACACTCATAATATCATTACATTATAAAAGGGTCAAAGCGAGTTCAGGTTTAATTGGACAAGTAAAATATGTCTCGGGCGAGGATGTCTATATTTTTAGTTGGACAGGTTTCGTTTTTGCAATACTTTATCTGTTTTCATCCCTAGGTAATATACAATCATACACATCTTCGATCCTCACATTTTTCACTTAATTATATCTTATCTGATTATTATTTTTTATTCTTTTTATCGTGTAGGACGGCACGGGTATACCCTAGTTGTTATTAAGGCACTCTTTTTTTCTTTGTCAACATTTTTGTTTTATCACGTCAAGATCTTGCCATGTGTGTTATTTTTCTGTTTGTATATATCTATCTACACTATATATCCATATCTATATTTATAATAATGCGTGCTAATTATATAAGTGTGAAAATGGTGGTTGATTTGCACTATTATTAATTGGTTAGAAATAAATCCTACTCTATGTTTTTTGAGTTAAAATTCTTCTCTATAATCTTTTGGTTAGGAATTTTATTTTACTCAAAATTTTACTCTATTTAGTTTTTGGTTAGACACTAAAATTGTACATATTTTTTTTAAGTTTAATGACTTATTTGACCTTTTGTTATGAATAATTTATTGGGGTTTGTTGACTTAACCCCCTACACTAATAGATGTATTTGAGAAAACCCCCCAAAATTATTTTAATTAGACATAACCCCCCCCCCCCCAATTTTCTAATTCCGTCTCCATTTCATTAGTTTCTAATTTTTTTTTGGACAAAAATATCCCTCCCATTCATCTTCTTCAACCCTTCTTCTTCTTCAAAAAATCCCAATTTTCTTTTACGTTGGAACCCGCAACTGCCCGACCAACCTTCTTCTTATTACAGATATTCAATATATTCGATATATATATATATATATATATATATATATATGAATGTGTATATGTATATAAGCATACATATAAAGAAAAAGGTCCCAAATAAATACAGATATACGTGTGCTGATTATTTGCCTATGCTCGAATCAGACTAGATTGTCTGGATCCAACTAGGTTCATGTGTAAAGCAAACAAACTGCAACGCCAAGAAATAATGTGGTTCGGCCAAAAAAGATACCTACCCCACAGTCACTATTATTATCTCTTCAAGGGTGCCCTACGAAAATGGAGATGATTGCTCTTGTAGGGTTCTTGAGATGGTTTTTTGATGATCCAGGGCTGAGGATGTTAGAGCCTTTTTATAACAGGTTCTAGAAGAAGTCAAATAAGATTTTCTAAACCCTATTTAATGGGGCTGATTGTGCTTAGATTAATATTTATTTTCTAAGCCCTATTTAAAGAGGTTGATTGTATTATTTTAATTAAAGGGACAAGTTGATTTATTAATAGAATTTCAAAAGGTTTTTTTTTTTAAACTCTTTTGTTCCTTGTGAACTATTCGAACTTGTTTAATTTTTTTGTGTTGTTCATATTTGAGTTATCAATCGGCTCTTTCATCACTGATTGTGGCATTTTCATTATATCAAGGTTCTCATCTCTTTATAGGTGACGAGTTGTGGTTCCACTCCATATTCCTTCATTATTCCTTCAAATCTGATTGTAGAAACAACCTTTCGGCAATCTCTACTACAGGTTTCGGAAGTTCTTTGCAGGGTTCGTATCACTCTACTGTGGTCATGCTACTGTTACATTTTTAACACACACGCACACATATAAGTAAAATTGCATAATTTACAAAACCTGAGCATATTTTTGTGTAAATTATAATAGTTATATAGATACGAGAGTAAAATTATGTAATTTACAATACCTGAGGGCATTTTCATGTAAATTGTGAGTTATATAGATAAGAGGGTAAAATTATATAATCTACAAAACATAGGGTATTGTTGTGTAATTATGTGACTTGTATAAACAAGAGAGTGAAATTAGGTAATTTAAAAAACTTAAGGGTATTTTTGGGTAAATTATATGAGTTATATAAATGACGGTAAAAATATGTAATTTAGAAAACCTAAGGGTATTTTTGTGTAAATTATGGGAGTTATATAGATAAGAGGGAATAATTATGTAATTTACAAAATCTAAGGATATTTTTGTTTAATTATGTGAGTTAAATGGATAAGAGAGTAAAATTATGTAATTTACAAAACCTGAGCATATTTTTGTGTAAATTTTGCGAGTTATAAAGATAAGAAGGTAAAATTTTATAATTTACAAAACCGGAGGGCATTTTTGTGTAATTAAATGATTTATATGGATAATAGGGTAAAGTCATATAATTTACAAAACATGAAGGTATTTTTGAGTAAATTATGTAAATTATATATATAAGGAAGTAAAATTATGTAATTTACAAAACCTAAGGGTATTTTTGTTTGAAGTCATAGATAAGGGAGTAAAATTATGTAATTTACAAAACTGAGGGTATTTTTGCATTAATTATGTGAGCTACATAGATAAGAGGGTATAATTATGTAATTTCTAAGAGCATGAGGGTATTTTTTTTTTGTAAATTATGCTAGTTATATAGATAAGATAGTAAAATTATGTAATTCAAAAAACCTAAGGTTATTTTTGTGTAAATTATGTGAGTTATTGAGACAGGAGGGTATAATTATATAGTTTACAGAACCTAAGGGTGTTTTTGTTTAATAATGTGAGTTATATGGATAAGAGAGTAATATTATGTAATTTACAAAACCTGGGAATATTTTTGTGTAAATTATGTGAGTTATATAGATAAGAGGCTAAATTATATAATTTACAAAACCTAAAGGTATTTTTGTGTTATTATGTGAGTTACATGGATAAGGGGGTAAAATTATGTAATTTAGAAAATATAAGAGCATTTTGGTGTAACTATGTGGGTTTATTGATAAGAGAGTAAAGGAGTTTTCGTGTAAAGTTATATATATAAGAGTAAAATTATGTAATTTAGAAACATGAAGGTATTTCTTTGTAAATTATGCAATTAGTTAAACCTTAGGTAGTTATCAGTAAATTGTGATTATCTGCATAAACGTTGTCTAACGTGAAATTATTTTCTAAATGTACTGGAACTTCCTACAAGGATAAAGAGGACCAAGAAGTAGTTCATGTGAATTTTCTAGCTTGAGGGGTAATTTCGCATAATTATCAAAAAAATTCAATCTTTACAGTTTTTTCAGCATGCTAGGGTTTTGCAATCACATCAAACAAGAATATCACTAAGATATATCTATATTCATAGGCTATAAAGATTCTAAAACAAACACCAATGCTAACATACAAAATTTTATTGCATACACGAATAAATAATATTATAATTGACTATGCGGGAATTTCAAATAATGTACCCATCTACGACAGACGTATCTCATACACTAGCTCCATGAGAAGCCATAGGATGTGCAGAACAGGTGTGCCCCTAGTCACATCTCAGTAGACTACGCTAGGATCGCAGTCCACCCCATCGTCGCCATAAGATTCGATCCCCTCCCAATCACTAAATCATAAAGAGGGTTTTCACCCTCAAGTCTCCTAGCACTAGATTCTCAAGGCATATTTTTCCATTACGAAAATTACGGCTTGTATTTGAGTTTTTATGGATTAAAGGGAAGAAGAATGAAGGAATACAAAGGAAAAACTTAGAATGATCGAAGACTGGTTTATAGTAACTTATTGAAATATAAGAAAAACTGGGTAGGATGTGCATGGATTGACCTTAAAACAAATAGTTTTAGGTATAGAACTCCTAAAACATCAAATAAATTGCATAAGATTGATCATGGTATAGCAAGAATTCTTAAGCAGTCAGGTTGTGTTTGATGACCAGGAAAAGATGGTGGGGTAGGATAAAGTTATCCTATCCCATGTTTGGTATTTGGCAGGATTGGATACGTGGACAGACTATTTACCCACTAAAGCTTTTTATCCTACCGAGAGAGGGTTTAACGAATCCTACCAAAGAGGTGGGATTGTTTTATTCTGTTCAGGATGGGATTAAATAATCCTATCCCACTCTCTAATCCGGCACGTCAAACACACCCTTAAAGAAGGAAGAAGAAGAATGTGATGAGAAGGTGAGAGAAAAGGAAATTAGGGTTTTATACTATTTCTCTCTCCTCTCAAATGGTGGTTCCTTCCTCGAAAGCCGTCGTGTAATTATCACACTACATTAAATGCGACATGACAACTGTTCTCCCGGTCAGAATTCAAAGACATCACACCCACTAGTAAACGCCGACACATGGCACGCTCTTAGCCTTGGAATAAAGCTTCCTTAGGAAGCCAAATATCTATACACAAGAACAAAATTAAAAAATTTCACCAAGTGTGGAAATAATAGCCAAATAAAAGTTATGCTCAAAGATATCCAAACATCCGGAGTTGATTTAGTCATTCGAGTTTCCATGCTTGGGGGGCAATTGAGGGAGCCCAAAAATAACAACTATGATTTGGGCCGATTTAACCCTTTGGGCTTGAGGACCCAACCATTTGACCAATATGGAATCCAACTTAAGAAAATGAGATTGGGCTTATGGCTGTATATACTGTGATAGCCGAGTAGATCCTTTTGGCCGAGATGATCATTCTAACATCAGTAAGTGCCAAGATGGTCGTCTCCATGAATTCGAATAGGACACATGTAAGGTGTTGGAGTAGAGGGTAAGTTTTGCCCTTTATAGTTTTTTTATTAGTTACCCTAATGTAGTATTATAACCCTAATTATATTACTATAAATAGAATAAGGAAAGCTCATTACAAGGGACCTGAATTCTAGGTAATTTTTGTAGACAAAGAAAGTTGATAGTTTACTTGTAACATTCTTTAAGTTTATTGCCTTCGAGCTAATATATAATCACAGACACAAAAGAAAGACGTATTGTCGGATTAATATTAGCATTACCAGAATAACCTACCTTATAAACAAAAATCCTTGTCTCCATTACCATTTTCTATTCTTTTATTCAACTGATTCTGCTTTGAACTTTCTTTGTGGGGAAACATACATTTTTGGCACCCACATTTAAAATTAATTTGTTTCTTGTTGAAGGATTGCCCGTTAAAAACTTTACCTAATACAACAATATTATATTAGTTTAAAAATACAAATTTTTTTTGAAGAATTAAAAATACAAAGTTTTAATAACACGTATTTATGAACAAAGGCATAAATGAAGGGATTTTTTTTTTTTTAAAAATTTAAGGGACGGAAAATTTATTGATTGAGCTTAATGATGTGGAAGCTCAAAGTTCACGGCCGCCAAGTACACTGAGGCTTGAGGTATGGCTATGAGTAGCATAACCACAAACTTTGGTGAGTGGGGTTATTTAATAAATTTATTATTATTAGTCTCACATTAAATATAGTAAGTTACTAATTTTAAAAAAAATGAGGGATGAGCAATGCTACTTAGTGTTAAAAGACACAATCCAATAGTAAATACAATTGCATCTCCATCACTTAAAATACATTTGAAATACGATTATTTTAACATTTTTAAGATATGTCTTGAGCTGAATAGTATCACTGAGGTGAAATATATTTGGGATACATACTTTTTTATTTTTTTATAATTTGACACAAATATTAACTATTTTTTTTAAATTTAACTAGTCAATTATATACTCTTGTTCAAATATATCAAAAATATACTATAATTATATGTACATAATACATATCACTAAACCTCATAACAAATTTTTTTTATTAATTATTAGATTTTTTTTCTTACAATGAGCTAGAACCAACTCTACACGCCTTGGATCCACCTTTGCATATGATGATAGGAGGGTACTCAAAACACAAGATTTTCACAGCCGAAACTCTAACTAGCTAGATTTTTTTTTCTTTTTGGACAATTAACTAGCTAGTTTATTTACCAAGATTTTCACTGCCCAAAAGTTGAATTCTCATGGTTACCTAGGCCTATGGGTGAACAAAATTATTCAGATGGTTACATGAAGTGGGTCCTATGTTATATCAATTTCACCATAAGAGGGAAAAAAAAAAAAGAAGAGAAAAACGAGAAGGAAAAAAAAATGAATTCAGATTTGCACATTTTTAAGAATTAGTTTTTGTGCACGTGTGTTGCACGTGACTTTAGTATTTGAATAATTAGTATGCCCTTATTTTGAAGTCTTATGTTCTGATTAAAAGAAGAAAAGAAAGAAAAAAAATGTGATTCAATATATTGTTAATAAATTATAGTTAAATTTAGAATAAGATGAATAATTGATTAAACATTTTTTCTTTTTCCCTTGATCTTCCCAATTTTTTTTTAAAAAATTAAAATAAAAAAATAGATGGGATTGAAATTCCCCCTCATTTTTTCCATTTCCTCCTCTCATTATAATTCTCCTTTCCTCAATCCAAATAACGTATTAGAGCATCTCTAACTGTCGTGTATAATTTTGGTTTGTGTAAAATTTACACGTTTTGTAAAAAAAAGGTTTCCAGCGGTCTTTTAAAAAACTTTAACACTTAAGATTTGTATAAAAATATTGTGTAAAATACAAACCCAATTTATACAACCACTTCAGATAATCTCGCGTCTATTTTCTCTCATCCGGTATATAGAAACAAATAGATTTGAAAAGTAAGAGAATAAATATAAGATAAATTCTACTTGTACGTATCTAATTGATTGTTTAATATTTATACAAAAATTTAAAATAGACTGTTAGAATATAAAACGAATTTTTTACTATTTTTATGTAAATTTTATTTTAATATATACCAAGATGATTAGAGTAACTCTTAAACACTAAATTTATAAATTTATACTCCATCCTTCAAAACTAACTAAATAATAGAGAGCTAAATATCAACACCTTTGGATTTTCCGCACCAGATTTATTAATCTCCCTTACCGCAACTCCCTCTTAATTCCTCCGCTAAACGCCTAAACCCCAAAACTTCACTCCGTACCTACATCAATGGCGGTTTCACGGTACCTCCTCCGTACACCGACGACCCAAACCCTCAAATCCCTTCTTCCACCACTTAGATCCCTCTCCTCCACCACCACTCCCGACCACGACCACGACCACGACCACCACCAGCAAAACCACAAGTACCTCTCCCCAAACAACTACATAAACAGCTGGAATCCCCCCAAAAACCCTAGAGAGGCGGAATTGCAGTTAGTCAAACTGCGGCGCGAGTACGCGAAGAAGGTGAAGGAGGTCCGCAAGGAGTACATTCAGGAAATGGAGTTGCAGAGGATCGAAAAGCAGATTAAGGATGAGAAGAAGAAGGAGGCCCTGAGGATTGCTAACGAGGAGCGTAAGGCTGCGAAAGCGGCTGCGAAAAAGGCTAAGGCTGCCGAGCGGCAGGTGGCTGAGGAGGAGTTCCGCCAAACCCTAGTATGTCACACTCGGATCGTTACTTTCCCTTTTTGTTTCTCTTAAACCTCTGATTGCTGAACACTGAATGCTGAAATCCTTTAATTGACCGAATAAATGACGTTTTACAATTTTACTCTTATTATTATTATTATTATAAAATATATATTTCAGTAGCTAATGGATAAAAGAATATTGATTGGCGATACCATCGGAATAAAAATTTGTTAAAGTCAAATTAAGCATTCAGCACAAGTGTTGCTGCTTAATGTTGAATGCTTAATTTTAATCCAATTAAGCAGCAAGAGCCAGGAAAGTCTAGTATGCCATAGCTTTACCCTTGCCTTATTCTAGGTTGTGAAATTGATGGGTAGAAAATTAGACTTTTCTCGATGTGGTTCACTGTGGACATTTTGACATTTTAAGAAATAGATTGACATCATGAAAGATCCCAATTTGCATTTAAAGATGATGGTGTACAGAAAGTAACAGTAATGAATACTAAAATTCTACATCTAATAAAATGGAATTTTGGGTCTAAACTAAAAGAAATTGAAGGGCTTTGGATTGGCAATTTAATAATGAGAAATACAGCTTTACTTGCTAAATGGTTGTGGCAATTTTCTCTTGAAAAAAAATCTCTACGGGTTTCCACTATTAGGAATATGGGGTGGAGGGTGGACGGGGTTCCAAAAGAGTGGCAACTGGAGGTTGTAGAAGTTCATGGAAATTTATCTCATATGGATTGGAATCTTTTCTTCGTTATGTCTCCTATGAGGTGGGGGATGGGAGACGTATTCGGTTACGACATAGATTATGAGTAAGACAGTTATGTTATCTATGATGTTGATTCTTGGAAAGCACTAGCTCAAGAATGCCAATAAATTAAACCAAAGGATGAAACAATTTCTGCTTTTTTTTTCTTTTTCTTTTTCCCTTCTTTCTCCAAATCTCCTTTTTCCTTCTAAAGGTTCTATTCACACCTTATTTTTCGCTCTATACCTTAATCAGTCTGTAAATAATGTTTGCTGGGGCTGGGGTTCTGTAAGGTTGGGGTATTGATGTCAAAAGAATGGGTGGATTCAACAAACAGAAGCTGGCTTACTTATGGTGCGGGCTGGTTTATTTAAACAAAGGAAAGGTGTTGGGCAATGGGTCTGGATTCAGGAAGGAAAAGATTGGGTTGAACTTAAGCAGACAGTGTTGGGAAAGCTTGTTTTGGTTAAAGAGGGTTGGGCTTCTTCCTCTGGTATTGTTTTCTTCCCTTTTTTGGAATTAGAACAGTGGTTTGGGCTGAACAAAATGGGTTGAAATTTGGATTGGTACTTGTGGAGCTCTGGCTATTTCCAGCAGGAACAAGCCTAATTCTATTGGTATGTAATCAAACTGGTCCAATGTTGTATAGACTTGATAAATAAGGTTTGTGCAACTTACTTGACTATTGTATTTATTCTATTGTATCATCCTATTTGCACAATATAATGTCACTCTGTGAGAACTGTAAGAATGTGAGAATTATTGTTGTATCATTGAGTAGAAAGGTACAAAATATATATATACAAGAGAGAGACCTAGTATATTAAGGAGTTTCCTTCTAATAAGGATTCTCTAAATATATCCTAAATATACACATGCTATAAATAGAATAAACAAATCTCAACACTCCCCCTCAAGCTGGAGCGTACAAGTTGTAGGTTCCAAGCTTGTTACAAATGTAATTGACGCGAGGGCCACCGAGAGACTTTGTAAAGATATCAGCTAGTTGATCATTCGATTTCACGTAGCTCGTCGTTATCTCCCCTGAAAGAATTTTCTCTCTAATAAAGTGGCAGTCAATCTCGATATGTTTAGTCCTCTCATGAAAAACTGGATTGGAGGCAATGTGGAGAGCTGCTTGGTTATCCCACATTAATTTCATTTGTTGAATCTTTAAGAACTTCAGCTCCTGTAATAATTGTTTCATCCAAATTAGCTCACACGTTGCTTTGGCCATTGCTCGATATTCCGCCTCAGCGGTAGATAGAGAAACAACTGATTGTTTCTTGCTTTTCCATGAGACCAAATTTCCTCCAATAAAGATACAGTACCCACTGGTCGAACGTCTATCATGTGGACAGCCTGCCCAATCAGCATCGGAGTAGCTAACGACCTCAGTGTGGCCTCTACTTTCATAAAGAAGACCTTTGCCTAGTGCCTTCTTTATGTATTTTAAAATACGAACAGCTGCCTCCCAATGAATATCACACGGGGCACTTAGGAACTGACTGAGTACACTCATCGAAAATGCGATATCAGGACGTGTCACGGTGAGGTAGTTGAGTTTCCCAACGAGTCTCCGGTACTTACTAGGGTCTGATAACGGCTCCCCCTGATTAGGTAGGAGTTTGACATTTGGATCCATTGGAGTCTCTACCGGTTTACAATTTGTCATGCCAGTTTCTTCTAAGATATCTAAGGCATACTTCCGCTGAGAGATGAGAATACCCTGTCGGGATTGAGCAACTTCTATTCCCAGAAAATATTTGAGTTTTCCCAGATCTTTAGTCTGAAAGTGCTAAAATAGATGCTGCTTGAGTCTCTGTATGTTCTCTTGATCATTTCCCGTAATAACGATGTCATCCACATAAACAACCAAGTAGATGCATTTGTCAGAAGACGAATGGGAGTAAAAGACAGAGTGATTAGCCTCACTACGAGCCATACCAAACTGAAGGACATCCGAACTAAAATGTCCAAACCACGCCCGTGGGGATTGTTTTAGATCATAAAGAGAACGACGAAGGTGACACACCAGATTAGACTCCCCTTGAGCAACAAACCCAGGCGGTTGCTTCATATAAACCTTTTCCTGTAATTCGCCATGCAGAAAAGCATTCTTGATATCCAATTGATAAAGGGGCCAGTGACGAATGGCTGCCATAGAGAGAAATAGACGAACAAAAGACATCTTAGCTACCAGAGAGAACAACAACAAACAACAACAACAACAACAAGCCTTTATCCCACTAGGTGGGGTCGGCTACATGGATCAAACGACGCCATAGTGGTCTGTCGTGAATCATATCTATAGTGAAACCATTCGCCTCTAAATCCTTCTTAATAGTTTCACCTATAGTTTTTCTAGGTCTTCCTCTGCCTCTAACAACTAGGCTTCCCTCCAAATGATCAACTCTCCTTACCACGGCATTTGCAGGTCTCCTCCAAACATGCCCAAACCATCTAAGTCGAGATTCAACCATCTTTTCTGTAATAGGTGCCACCCCAACTCCCTCTCTGATGGTAACATTCCTGATCTTATCTTTCCTAGTCTTGCCACTCATCCATCTCAACATTCTCATCTCAGCTACACTTAGTTTATTCTCGTGTTGGCTTTTGACCGCCCAACACTCAGTCCCATACAACATCGCTGGTCTAACCGCGGTACGATAGAATTTTCCTTTTAACTTGAGTGGTATCTTTTTATCACATAACACACCCGAAGCTTTCCTCCATTTCAACCATCCTGCTTGAATCCGGTGGTTTACATCTCCCTCTATCTCCCCATCTTCTTGTATAATGGATCCAAGATACTTAAACCGAGTGACTTGTGGTATGACATTGTCCCAAGTTAGTAGTGCTCCGCCTTTTACTGAACTTGCACTCCATATATTCTGTCTTACTCCTGCTTAAACGAAAGTCACGCGCTTCTAAATTATGTCTCCAAATTTCCACCTTCCCATTTAGCTCTACTCTGGACTCACCCACTAGGACAATATCATCTGCAAACAGCATACATCGCGGTGCCGGCTCTTGAATGTGTTCCGTGAGTACATCCAAGACCAAGGTAAACAGATAAGGGCTTAAAGCTGACCCTTGGTGTAGTCCTATAGCTACCGGAGAGAACGTATCACCATAATCAAGCCCATGGATCTGGGTATACCCTTTTGCAACTAATCGGGCTTTCAAACGATCAGTATTTCCATCGGGCCCAATTTTGACAGTGTAAATCCAACGACAACCCACTGTTGATTTACCAGGAGGAAGAGGCACGAGGTCCCATGTGCCACTCGAATGCAAGGCTGACATCTCATCAACCATAGCCTGACGCCAACCCGGATCAAAAAGTGCGGCTCCTACATTTTTAGGTGTAGAAACAGGAGACAAAGACGATACAAAGGCAGTATATTGTGGAGATAAACGATGATAACTCACAAAATTATAAATGGGATGAGGGTTACGAGTAGAATGAATACCTTTGCGTTTGGCAATAGGAAGATCCAGGTCAGGAGCCGAAACCGGAGGCACAACTGGAGTAGGAGATGAGGCCGATGGATCCGGTGATGGGGGGATGGGCTCGGATATAGTCTCAGTAGTAGGCTCAGTGGTGGGGTTCTCAACAGATGTAGATTGAGGTCGGCGATGGTAGGTAAGTAGAGGAGGTGGCGAGGTTGCAGCAGGAGCCACAGGATCAGGAAAGCACACAACTTGTGGAATAGGATTAGCGTTTGATATGGGGGACTCACTAATATCAATAGGACATGTAGCACGCTCTGAAGAGGGAAAGAAGGGTGTTGTCTTAAAGAAGGTGACGGCTGTGGAAACAAGGTATCGTTTAAGGTCTGGGGAAAAACAACGATAACCCTTTTGTAAGCGAGGATACCCTAAAAAGATACATTTGAGAGATTTGGCATGTAACTTATCTTTCCCAGGAGTGAGGTAATGAACAAAACAAGTGCAGCCAAAGACACGAGGGTGGACAGAATAGAGAGGCTGGGTGGGAAATAACAGAGAATGAGGTACCTGATTTTCTAATTAAATAGCAAGCAGTGAGGACTGCGTCTCCCCAAAAACGTTGTGGAACGTGATTGTGAATAAGGAGAGTACGGGCAATTTCAATCAAGTGTCTATTTTTCCGTTCAGCCACTCCATTTTGTTGAGGAGTATGAGCACAAGAAGATTGGTGAAGTATGCCCTCAGAAGTCATAAAGGATCGGAAGGGGGCAGAAAAATATTCTCGTGCATTATCACTGCGAAAAGTACGAATTGTGTTGCCAAATTGGGTTTTAATTTCTGAGTCAAATGTTTGAAAGATGGAGAATAGCTCGGAACGATTTTTCATTAAAAATAACCAAGTGCATCGGGAAAAATCATCAACAAAAGTGACAAAATATTGAAAACCCAAAGTTGTCTTGACACGACTAGGACCCCATACATCAGAATGAACTAGAGAAAAAGGTGAATCTGCTTGTTTATTAACACGACTGGGAAAAGAATTACGAATGTGTTTTCCTAACTGACAAGACTCACACTCTAAAGATGACACACGAGAAAGACTCGGCACCATCTTTTGTAGTTTTTGTAGGTTGGGATGGCCTAAACGCTGGTGAAGGAGTGCAGGTGGATCACTAGCAACACAGGCTACAGGGGTTGATGGTAGGGTGATGTAGTATAGACCACGGTACTCATGTCCTACTCCAATTAACTTCCCAGTACTCTGCTCCTGCACAAGAACCGAATTAGCAACAAAGGTAACAGAATAAGGCAAGGTTTGGGTTAATTTGCTAACTGAAATCAAATTAAAAGGACATTCAGGCACAAAAAGAACAGAATTTAAAGACAAGGTATGCAAGGGTTTGGCTTGTCCAATGCCTTTAACTTTTGTTTGAGAGCCATCGGCTAAGGTAATAGTAGACAATGAATCAGAATAAGTAATAGAAGAGAACAAATTCTTGTTACCAGACATATGATTAGAAGCACCAGAATCAAGAACCCAAGATTCAAGAGATGATGATTGAGAGATACAGGCAATAGGGTTACCAGTTTGATTTACATAAGCATTGGAGATGGACCGCTTGTTCTCTTGAAATTGCAGGAACTCAGCATATTTAGTGGCAGATACCGAAAGCGTAAGGATTGATTCTTCGCTTGGACTACCCATTAGAGTCTTGTAGTATAAGCCAAAATACCACCAAACTAATGCTGGGAATAGATTAGAAATATGCTAGAACACAGATCTTAGAGAGACGATCTGGAAAAAGTGGATTTGAAAACGCGAACAGTAACGCGGATGAACAGTAACTCATGAACAGTAACTCTGATGAACAGTAGCGCGGATGAACAGTGTTCGGGTGAACAGTATTTTTTTTTCCACGCGACGGCTAGAGTTTACACACTGGGATAGGAACACAGTGGCTAGGGTTTACACGCTGGAGTAGAAACACAGCGGCTAGGGTTTACACGCTGGGATAGGAACACAGCGGCTAGGGTTTACACGCTGGAGTAGAAACACAGCGGCTAGGGTTTGGTTATTATGTGAGGTGGCTAGGGTTTGATTACTATAGGAGGATCGATTCCTTTGATACCATGTAAGAATGTGAGAATGTGAGAATTATTGTTGTATCATTGAATAGAAAGGTACAAAATATATATATACAAGAGAGAGACCTAGTATATTAAGGAGTTTCCTTCTAATAAGGATTCTCTAAATATATCCTAAATATACACATGCTATAAATAGAATAAACAAATCTCAACAAGAACCATGAGAAAGATTCATTCCTCGTTAATTGTGCTTGTAAACTGTGAGGACTATCCTCTTTGTTGTGGTTCTCACAATGCCAATCAGGTGGTTCAATTCAACAATGAGTGATTATGTGTAAACGGAAGGAATGTGTGGACTTTTATGTAAGAAAAAGGGAATTTATTATCAAGGGAAAAAGAAAGAGGAAGTAAATTGTAATAGCAATGGAAAAACAACGAAAATCTCAGTGAAACGTACGTAGTAATCCCAATGCAAATTTGAATAGAAATTCGCTGTCAATATTGTTAGGATAATATTTGTTGGAGTAATTAATTGTGGGAGAAATTATAGCAAATATTTTGTTTTATGGAGTACTGGGTGTCTGGGTGATTTAATAGTAGAAGTGCTGGTGTTATTAATCTCTTTGTTTGTGGTTAATAGTTGTTTATTTTATGTCTAGTGAAGTAGTGGGGGACTTTTTGAAGTCCTTATAAGCCTGTTTATGTGAATGAAATGGATGTTGAGTATTGAAATGAAAAAATACATTGAAACATTGCTTTAGTGATGGTCAGGTACTCAGGTTCTCCTTGATTTGAACCAAATGATGTTTTCTGAAGCAAATTTTCTTCTCTATTTGTTCTAAGTGAATGGTCACACCATTAGAGATGGATGTTTCCCGCCAAGTCTTGCAAGAGCTTCTAACGCTCATGCTGAAATATATAAAGTGAAACGAAAACTAGTAGAAGGTTTCAAAAGTGCAGCAAATAAGCTGTCAATGCCTAATATGCTGTGTAGTTAGGCGGCAATGCAACTATCGCCAGCCACTGTAATTGGTACAGAGTTTGAGTGAGGGACATTATGTTAGTGAAAAGGGAAAAAAGCTTCTCAAACGCTGCTTTCATCATGGGAAACATATGCGTAATGGCTAATGCGAATGAATGTATCGTCTCCACCATTTCGTAGACTTGTACAACAAATGGGTGTAAAAAGAAATCCTTCCACAAGCAATAGGGAGTCATGGTCCAATCTTCAAAATTTCACGCTTGCAACTTATTCACTTTATTCAACACACTTGAATTAAATCAATTTTACCAAGAGAAAGAAAACTTAAACTTTACATGGAATTGGGTGGCAAATATTGCCTCTACAACCTTGAGGGACAAGGTTGCTTTCAAGGGGGAAGGAGTTTTATGTGCCTAATTTATATATTTTGTTTTATTTTTATGTTATTTATTGGTACTAGGCTAATATTTTCTAGAATTATTAGCTGTGAGATAAGTTATAAGAGAGAATGGTTGGTCATAAAATAGTGGGTGTTTTAGTGGTAGAAGTGCTGGGTATTAATTTCTTAGTTTGTGGTTATTAGACTATTAGTTATTTAATGGATGTGTACTGAAGTAATAGTGTAGGTGGTGTAGTACTGTAGTAGTATGTTGTATTTTACTAGTCTATAAAAGTCAAGTGTATGTGGATCAAATCGATGTTGGGTGCTGAAGTAAAAAAGGGTGAAGCTTTGCTTTAATGGAGGTCATGTTCTCCTTGATTTGAACCAAAGGAAGTTTTTGGTCCCTGAAAGCAGACTTTCTTCTCTATGCTCATGTCATTTTCTTTAGAAAGGTACTAGTGTGATTTCCCATAAAAGCTTCCATTGCCGAAGCTCACAGAGAAGCCAGAAACTGAGATCTATCCCATAGCAAATTAGTATTAGTTTGGAAGCATATCACACTATGGCACCAGCAAAAAGACCGAAAGCCCACAAAGTATGACCATCACACCATATTGCATTAAGAATCCTACAGATGAGGGAGGGACAGCCAATTGCTTTCCAGCACTGCAAATAATCTCAATCTCTCACTGACATGGATCTCAAATGGTATTGCTCAAGGGTTTTATTGGCCTCTTTTGGATGAAGACTTGTTGGAGCTATGTGAAGAGTCGGTGGGAGTTAAAAGGTTTTTGGGAGTTGCTATGGGTTGTAGAGGAGACTTCAATGGGGTAAGATCTTATGTGGGAAGTACAATAGTGGCACAGGACCAGTAGATTTAAAGAGAGAATAATGAAATAACAGAAGTGAGAAACGAGAAAGAAGGCTCAGATTTGTATTCATTCAAAAAGCATCCAAAGCATTTCAAAAGCTTCAAATAAATAAACTACCAAGTAACCAATAACTAACCCCTTGATTTAAACACTAGACAAAATCCCTTAAATCAAACAAGATATTATTCTCATTTCAAGTACCTTCAATTATTCTGCAAATCATTTGCCCAAGTTTTGGGCCTCCTATTGTTCTTTTGCTGAAGATAAGTATGAGTCCATTTCCTATCATTTCTCCTCAGCCAAAAAGATAAGATATATTGCTTCCTTTGGTTGGAACTAGTGAAGCTAGTAGAGAGACAAACTTACTTGGCAACTTCTGGATAGGGAGTGAGGCAGTACCAATAGTTCTATACGTACATCCAAATAATTTTTTTTTTTTCTGATAGGAAACTTAAACTTTTATTAATAAGCCAAAAGTAATAAGCCAAAAGGAGAAATACAGCTACATCAATGAGATAGTTAGAGAACAGAGGATAAGACATCCACCGAATACTCTTAACAACCTCAACAATAAAAAACAGTAGCCGACAAGGAACAAAACAAACAGACCAATCAACCCCCTATGACACTAAAACAATCTAAAGAGAACAAAAACCTATCTGAAATATCAAAAATCCCCAAGGCTTTTGCCCACTGCCCAACCAGAAAACAAGAAAATTCCCAAATATCCTCCGGTTGCGTTCAGACCAGATCAGCCATGCTATACCCAAAATAGAGAATCGCCGCAACTGGTTGATTTGCTTGCTATTCTGCTTGAAACGTCATTTAATAATAAGGAATTCACTCCATTTCTTTGGAAAAACTCCCATCAAACCAAACAATTCTAGCACCTTTGACCAAATAAACTTAACAAACTCACAATGCAGCAAAATATGATCAATACTCTCATTTGCACTCCTGCATTTTATGTGTATGCGCTGAAAGATAGAGAAGGCCATAGTTTTCATATAGGTAATCATCCACATACCTTGCAATTTGATAAGTTACTTTAATATGGACTACATAGACCCTGAATCTGATCAAATTCTATCTGTAAAAGATACGGATGGGGTCTGATATTCCTAAAAAATTGCTTGTGTTGCTGAATATTTCTGATAATTAATTTGAGAAAGTGTATAGATATATGAACTGCTTGAGCTTGAGATTTACTGTATTTATAGCTATTTTGGGCTTGGTGTCCATTTGAGATAATTCATGTACCAACAGTTGTAATAGTAAAGAAATTTGTTCTTATTCATTGATTATGATGAATTTTAATGTGCCCATGAATCATGTGAACGTGAGTATTTGTTCATTTCGCTAAATTGATTTGTGCGTACAATATATGATTGATGTGTTGGAAATTTGTGCTCCGAGTACAGTTGAAAGAAAGAATGGAGAAGCTCGAGTACTGGAGGAAGAGAGTAAAACAAGTAGAGGAGAAGAAGAAAGAGAAGAATGAGCTTCTACGTCGTCAGAGCTTCATTTGGATAGAGGAAGAAAAATTGGGGAAGAAGATATTTGAAGCAGTTGTTGATGGTGGCGCCCTTAATTAAATCTGTTCTTCTGAACCTGTTCGTAATTCTATTTGTTTGCCAAGTTGTTCAAGAAATTCGATGACCAAATTTTCTGATGTTTTTTGAATAAGTTCCTAATATTTCAATTTCGAGTTTTGAATTCAATAGCAGGAATTGGAAGGTTTTTATATTCTACGCAAATTCTTTTTCTAGGCAATTGTATTCCGTTAAAAAAAGCATTTGAAGGTGTTCCATTGTATTTATTTTTTAAATGAAAAATACGTAATTTTTCCATGCAATGATGGTACATTTACCAACATTCGTTATTTAATTTCCCATGTTTTACTTAGAATTGAACTTTTATGCCTTTGAGATCTTTTCCACCTTCTTTATAATTCATTTTCTTGAGGGAGGGTAAGAATCCAAGTTCCTAATATTATGCATCATTTACTTGGTACTACAGAATTACATAGAATTGGTATTGCCTAGAAAATTAGGTAATCAAACACTACCAAAACGATGGTAGTAACTATTTTTGATGGAAAACTTTGCCGATAAAACACACAATTATTTTACTAGGTCCTGGCCTTTGAGGGATGATCTATTTAGCGAGAGATCTCGTGTTCGAATTCCTTTAGATGCTGGTGCTCAAAAAAGTCTTGTGATGTGGTTGCTTGTTCCTATACTGCAGGTATATGGGTGTGTATATCATGGTAGTCCGATAACATAGTGCATACTGTCTTGTGGTACTGCCATTTGTCTTCCTCAATTCCTTTTGGCAGAATTATACAACCCTCATGAACTTCATGGAATGAATTGCGCAATTTTCTTCCAATGCACACAAAAGTGTTATCCACAACCCTCTATCTCGATTCTCCTTTCCAGCCAAAGGGTACACCTTTGTGCTTGCACCATTAGCCTACCACCGTTGGCACCTCCATCTCAAACCACAATGAAAGTGTGTGTATATGCCAATTTTTGTAAAAAAATGATGATTTATGGGAGCGCAAGGGGGGAGAGGTGGAGGTAGGAGGACTTGGTCTAGCGGATATGGGGAAGTGCGTTAAGAGTTACGTATTTAGAGAATAATATATGCTACGGATATGCCAATTGACCAGTTGATGTCTGAGGGACAACAAACCGGGTGAAGGTCGTAGTGAGGAATGAGGATGTTGAAAATCCATGGCATGGTTTTTCAATTTTTGGAAATGAAAGGGCAAAAAGTTCTAAATCAGAAACCTACTAAGCAAACCCTGGAACTCTAGCCAATGTTCATCCGGAGAGATTGATGAAGGCAACACAAAGCTACTCAGTGAGCCGCTACGTGTTCTATTCTGTACCTAAAGACTTCATTAAAACCTCAGTATTCTAAAAATTGGCCTAGGTGGCCGATTAATCTGCGCTAGGTGCTATATATGCTGATGATGGGGTTAATGGATGATGGGGTTAATTCATAGTCATTCGATAAAATCGGATGGGAAGAACCTGGGGAATAATCGGACCAAATCGCCCAAGTTGGCCTGATCGGCACTTCATGGTTTTTTCTTCTCTAGTGTTCTTTCAAATATTTTTTCCCGCGTGGTTCTCTATTTCTTCACCAGCTTGCTGCTTCTCTCTCTCTCAAGATGTATTGTATACTTCTTTCCGATTAATCCACTAGGCATCCTCTCGCTGACTTAGGTCCGCCTAGTGATTTTTACAACGTTGAAAGAACTTATTATCACATCAAGGACTCAATTTCCAACGAGGATCCAAATCATATTAACTGTCACATTTTTTGAAGTGGTGGTTGCCGTTGGCACTGCTAGAGGCTCAACCATCATTTTAGATTTTGTTGGTCCGCCTCATGTATTGATTAACATAATCTCGAGGTGAATGGTTGATGCATATAACACTTTGACCCATAATTTTATCCAATCAATAATTAATGCATTAATCAATCATGCAAGAGGTTCGTGTTAGCCCTCACACAAATAAAATGCTATTTTCCACCTTAATCGTGAACACTTTATGGACCGAAATACCCTCCTTTTCTTATACACATCCTCTCGGAAACTTCTATCGGCAACAATGCATTTAGGATTTTTGTCATGCTTATGTCGACATATCCCAAAATTTAACACTATCAATTAGGCCATCTCCAATGAATAGGTTATTAAGTAAAATAAAAGTCTGTATTTAACTTAGCAATTTTTGAAAACTGTACCACAATAAGCTAAAATTGTCCTTGGGCGACACATCATGTGTCGCCCAAAATACCTCCCCCTTGGATGTGCATCACTTGTTACCCCAAGGCTAGAATTGAAAATTTATTTTTTTTTAAAAAATAATACATAGGATGACACATCATGTATCACCCCAAGGCCAATTTTTCACTCAGGCGATGCATCATATGTTGTCGCAAGGGTGTCAGTTACAGGCAATATATAATATACATAGGTTAAAATCTTGCCTATGGTTAACTTTAGCTTCGGATTACCTTTTAGCCTACACTTTTAGCCTTTTTTCAAGAGCAATGGGCACAAAAAAAAAAGAGCCATTTTTAGCTTTATTAGTTCTCGCATTGGAGATTGCTTTACAACTAAATTTTCGTGCCAATTGATTCGTGTGGTATTCAGATAGAAGTCATTTAAAACAAAATAAAAAGAAATAAATAAGTAGCGCAATGATCGAGAGCTAGCCATATAGCCTTTGCTACTAGTGGAGGTTCCAATTTTATTACTTATGTTCCAATTTTTTTTATTTTTTGTGTGTGAGAAATATAATCTCACAAGAGAAAAATTGTAAAAATAAAGTAAAAAATGACATATATAGTTTCAATAATTACCAAAATAGGTTTTTGGTTTTATATACTAGCTAGTAGATAAATATTGTTAGAAAAAAATACATTAAAATCGTTGGCGGAAATAATGCACATCCTTTTTTATATTTCTTGAGAAAATCTTAAATGTTGTTTGTGGACTAATAATTGTTGGATAGATATGCGTGACGGACTTGATTTAATTTATTTTTAATTATTAATTTTAAGTTATGGGGAGGGTTCAAGTTATATCTGGTCTAAGTTTTACACGAACTAATAACTTTGTATCAATTTCATAATTTATTAATCTAACCGTTGAATTAGTTGATTATAATATCCCAAAGATGCATGCAAAAAATTAAAGTAAAAGACATACAAGTCCCTCATCATAATCGTACTATATAGTGGATTATGAGCCTTACAAAAATTAAGTAAAAGTAAGTATAGTAATTATATGCTTACAAATATTGGATTGGTTTGAAACTTGGATGCTTAATAAACACAATAAAACTAACTTATTTAACGATGGAATTGATCACTATTGAATTTGAGATAAAGTCATGGTTATATGTAAAACTTCGTAATGGTGTAACTTGAACCTTAATTAGGATCCGTTTGATAATAATATGGAAAAAGAAAATAAAAATAAATTAATTTTTGTGAGAAGTTAGAAAATAAGTTAAGACGTGTGGGGAGATGTCTTTTTAATTTGTTACTTTTTTCATGGAGAAATTTTCCTTGGTAGTTGATAAACAAAAAAATTTCGTAAAAAATTATAAAGGATTTAGAACATCTACTCATAAAATGAATATGAGATTGAGAGTATCTCATTACATGACTTAATTTATTTCCCAACTTCTTAATTAAATCAAGTGTTTTAATTTTTCTTTTCCATATTATTATCAAACGAAAAGCTTATTGTGGGGGGGGGGGGGGGGGGGTAGGGAGAAACAAGAGTAGCTAAACCAAACAAGAACTTAAGCTAGAATAAACATAAACTTAGAGAGAGATGTAAGAGCATACTGGTAGTTTTATTGATAACACGAAGCTTATAGAGAGAGAAACCTTACAGGAATCGAATGCCTTAATCGTACAACACGAAGCTCCTTATATAAAGGAGGAGCGTTGCAAGCAAACAAAATAGATGGAATCTTACAACAACAATCAAACAAACAACTTCATCAAAAGCACAACTTTTTTAAAAAGTAAATAGTACAAAACAAAATAATTATACAACTTTTAAAAAGGCTTGTCGGCCAATATACTATGCTTCACATGGGAATCTTCAATCAACGAGGCGCTTTTGTCTTCATACTATCGACACTGAGTTAACACGGTAAGTCACCAATTTGAGTCATCTAGCTCAACATATGAGTCTATGTTTGAACTAAGTAACCCAAGATCACCATCAAGGAATCTTCCTTCAACAAAATGAAAGAGACGCTTAGCAAGTCTTTGGGTGATTGGATGACCCTTAAGTTATTATCTTAAATATAATAACTTAAGGGTAAAGCTTTGTTTGATAATAACATGAGAAAGAAAAACTAAAACACTTGATTTGATAATAGCACCGTTAAATTTAGCTTTTACAATAACAACTTGCACTAGTTATTTTAAGTGAGAATTTGGATGCTTACATCTTGTGTCATAAACCTGGGCGGACCCAACATTCTTCTATAAAAAAATCTCATAATTTTTTTTTAAAAGGCTAAAGGGCCGTGTCATTATACATCATAAGTAATATTTCGCTTAGTTATTATTATTTATTTTAGAAAAATGTTATATATTCTAAAATAACTTACTGTAAAATAAGCATAGTTAACCTCTAAAATTAATAGACGTAAAAGTAAATAGGGAATTAATAAGAAATTAACCTAAATCTGGATTGAAACTAATCACTAATTTAAGGTAAATGTAAATCAATATTTAGAATTAAGAGAAAACTTAGTAACAAAATAAATAGAACATTCAAAAATTATAACATGACAAACAATATATAAATTAATACAAGAGGTGACTGGTGAGAATAAGCAATTTCTTGTTTAGAAAAACAAACAATTTCGCGAAAAGAGAATGAAAGAGTGAAAGAAAGAAGAAAGAAGAAAGTAAAAACGTAACTAAGATAGTGTTATAAAAAGAAGCGAGAGTTTGTATTGAAAAGGGAAAGGAAAAGAAGAGAGGGGAAGAGTTTGTAAATATTAAGAGAGAGAGATTGTCCGAGATTGTAAGGGTGAGTTTCGGATTAGAGAATTAGATGTGATTATTTTAATTTTATCTGGGTAAAATAAAACAATTCAATTTTTTAGGTGAGAAATGAGATAAAAAAAAATTAGTAGAATAATTTTATTTTTTTTTGATATTTAATTTTAACAAATAATAAATATATAATAAGATAAATTTTTTATATATTTTATTATTTTATCTTGTGCATTAAACGTAGTCCAAGAGTAAGCGAAAAGCCCGACATGATTTGCCAGAAGGGAATGACCAGTTGACAGGTGGGGCTGGGCTGCACTTTAAGTGGGTTGGCTGTGGGTGGGCTGAAATTTTAATTTTTCTGTACAATAAAGAGGAACTCAACAAAATGGGCTGGGCTGAAGCCTGTCTTTTATTTTAACTTATATGAGATATGGGCGCGCACATAATGCGTGTGCACATACTATTTTCATGTATATATAAAATTTAATATAAAATTATTGTTATTTCATTAGTTAAAAATTATGTTTTCAAATTTTAGATCGCAAGTTCGAGCATATTTAAGTATGAGATATTGTTAGATATGATATTTTCGACCCTCTAAATTTTTGTTGCTTCATTTGTGATACCAATGCAAAAATTGCACATAACACTTGAGGTCCATCACGGAAGATGAATACAAAAAAATATTTTTAGACTTATTTTTCTGAATTTTTTTGATACAGGTGGTACACATTGTTCTGTATTATTTTGACAGTTAATTATGCATAATTCTTTAGTACGCACATTGTCTCTGATAAATTTTTTTATTCCTCACAATAAAACATGTATTTGTGTAAATAATTAGTCTCAAATCTATACCGGTATGAAATGTAACTATTAAAATTAATTAAAGAGATAATTAAGCAAGAATGGGCCACCATTTCAAACTTTCCAATCTTAAAAAGAAAAAGAAAAACACAATTAAATAAATAAATATCTTAAAACACAAGGTTTTACATTAAACATTATCCCTCATTCATTAATAAAGGTCGTTCTTTAAACTCATTCACAGAGGTGGAACATGCCTTACCCAAAAAATCTGAACCACCTTCATAAATATCTCTTCTTGGTTATCTTTGCTAAACAGTTTATTCACCACCACTAAACAACCAAATCACCGTTAATCACTCATTGTCTAATAGCTAATTATTTTCCCTAGATTTTGGCATCATCAACATTCAACAATATATAATATAAAATTTAATGTTTATTAAAATTTATCATTTATTACCACATCAATTGCTAACAATAAATTATTACGACTTATAATCCCTACCAAATTATCAAGCATGCTTTCATTTACTTTTAAGTTGCAATTATTCATACTTTACATTAATACGTACTATTATATTATCATGCGATATTTTTATCCTTCATATTATCATTTTTTTTCCTCATAATAAACTAATATTTATTTAAATAATTTGTCTCAAATCTTATTGCTATAGATTTACGATTTTATATATAGTACAATCACATATATGACCTTATATGTTTAACAATTTTCTTTTAAGGACAAATGAGGAATATAATAAAGAAAAGATTGAACGCATCAAACAAAATCGATCTCCGAAATAATTTATACTATTTTCAAAAAATAAATAATACTATTAGGCTCCATTTGATTGCAAAGTGGAAAAAAAAAAAAATGAGTTAGTTTTGATAAAAAGATGGAAAATAAGTTGAGTGATATAGGAGATCTTCTTGATTTTTAAGTTTTTCCATGAAGAAATTTTCTTTGCTTGGTAGTGAGTAAAAATTTTCCACAAAAAATATTGAAGGATGGGGGATATATACTCATAAAATGAGCAACACCTCTCACCTTATTTTCTTTCTTTTCACACAAAATAACTAAATTTATTTTCCATTTTCATCTTTGCAATCAAACGGAGCCTTAGGTCAATAATATTTACCACTTCTTTCCACAGGAACACTAAAACTAAATGGTCATAAATTTGTAATCTCGACCAAGCATAACAACTACTAGTCAGTGATAACTTGTATCATATTGTATTTGTGTATCCGTGTTACTATATTGGCGTATCCGTGTTAGGATTTCGTGTTAGATTTTAATAAAGTATATAGCTCTAGTACTATATATATATGGTAAGGACTCAAACAAAGTATTCCAATATAACTTATAAAGCATAACAATATGGTAATTATATTGTTTTATCAATCTCCAACTTGGCTAGTTCATTTACTTAATACATGTTTTCCTTTTTCATTTATATCTAGAAAAGATACGTCACATCAAAAATACAAATCAATAATTTAAATTATGAATGAAATTGACTTTAAATTATTTCGCCTAGAGCCCCAAGTAGTCCATGAACGCCGCCCAATCATCCTAGCCTTAGAGAGTTATGGAATTTGTCCTTTTTCTGGGTTACACCCATAAACGCCACTGTCATTTCCACATACAGTTCTACATTTTCCATTTTCGCAAATAACTCTAGGGATCAAAGATTTCAAACCTGTAATTGATAAAACGATATTATATTAATGTTGAATCTATGTATGATTATATACTGGCGGCAAATGATAAATTATAAGATTTAGAGAGAAAGTGAGAAATGCTAAACAGACAACAAAAGATAAGTGAAGTATGTTTGTGAATCAAATTATTGTAATTTTTTTTTAATATATTTATCATTGCTCGTAATAAAATTGTAGAATGGATAAAAATTGTCGCCCCCTTTTAATTGAGAAAAAAAAGTGGTTATTTTGAGCCCAAGGTGAAATGTTTAAAATCATTTTAATTTCTCTAACACTTAATATATACATATATATATATATATATATATTGTCGCTCACTTTATTTAAAAATTCAAGGTATGTGTGTCAATATAAATAGATATCTATATCGTTTTATAAATCTTGTGTAGGGTGTAATTTGCACAAAAATAAATACGAAGAATCACTTTATTTAGATTTTTCAAGGGTAGACTAGCGAGGTACAAACGTGTATAAGATCTTATAACATTTCACCTTCCTAAGTAATTTTTAATGGAATATTTTATTCCTCATCATAGATCATATTTTATATATGGGATAGGTTCCAATTACACCGGGTGTAAAAACAAAGAAGTTTACAATCTTCAATAACTTTTCTTCATAATTCATTTATAATCTATCCGTTAGATTAGATCAATATAATATTATATATCAAAGATGCATGTAAAAAAATTTGAGACTAATAAAATTTAAGTAAAACTAAGCATACTGATTAATTTGAATCTTTCCATGCTTAATAAAACAATAAAATTAACTAATCCAATGGTAAAATCGATAAATTATGCGTAGAATGAATACGTACTTAGTATGGGTATTCTTGTGAGATCCTCAGTTATAACTATTTAATGACATACTCACAACTTAGATGATACTTCCTCAAAGATAAGAAGAATTTATTTGGGCAAAACTCCCATAACATATATTGAAACGAAGAAATCAACTTTCGTCGGTAAGATTATATTCGGACATATTTTCGTCATCTCGAGGGGATCATTAGGAGGTATTGGTTTTGGTGGGCCACGAGAAAGACACTAATTAGTCTAGTGTGCAACCAATTAGTTTAGTTGTCAAAATAATACTTGACCAGCGGCAGTCACGAACCGCGAGTGGAGATTAGTCGAGGTGCACGAAAGCTAAACCGGACACCCCGTGGGAAACCAAAAAAAAAAGGGGTCATTTGGGTTTTGGGTACCGAAGTTTTGTCGAAATTGGGCTTTGGGTACCGAAGTTTATGAAAATTAAGCTTTGGGTACCATTTTACACCATTTCGTGAGTCAACTAACGTTGACTGTTAACTCTCTCCAATTCTGTGTTTAAAGTACCAAAATTATCCTCAGCAATTAACAAACACTTTTACAAAATAATTTATCTCCGAAACCACGATCAAAAGAAATAGAGAGAAAGAAATATAGAGAGAGAAAAGAAGAACCCACCCACAATTTCCCAATTCATGTTCCCTCGCAGAGCTGCCTCTCCATTTCTTCTTCCACCACAAATCCAACTTTACCTCTGTGGAGTAATCAAATCAATCGAAGAAGATGAGTCGAGCTACAGGTGGGGCCAAGGGAGGGAAAGGGAAGAAGGGGTCGACCTTCACGAATGATTGTGGTAAGCCAGTGGAGGATAAAATCATGGAGATTGCATCATGTGGCGTTGAACTCGGTGTTCATTTGGTCGGATACTGAGGAGTCTTGGGTGGTGTCTTTTGATGCCGAATAATCTGCTCTCTGCAATAAGTATCAAAAGGGCCTAAATATTCTCCCCCATTATCTGTTTTGATGCACTTCACTTTCTTCCCAGTCTGTCTCTCAACCAAGACCTGAAACTGTTTAAATGCCTCCAACACTTGGTCTTTTCTTCTCAAAGTATATACCCACAACTTTCTTGAATGATCATCTATAAAGGTCACAAAGTAAAGGGAAGGTTTTCCACGTACAAATTGATGTGTTTCTCTTGTGTGTGCTTGGTTGTTATTTTCAGATTAATTGTGCTCTATTTAGTTACTTCCTGTTAGATTTACACAAAGAGGGAGAATATTTATTTTCGTAATTTGGTTCAAGTTTGGGTTTGTGAATCATTAGTATTGGCTTTCTCCCTTCAAAGTGGTATCAGAGCTTGGTTGCTATTGTGAAATTCTTGTGTTAAATTATGGAAGCTAACTTGACTAGAATGGTTACTTTAAATGGTTCAAATTACCAGACTTGGAAAGGAAAAATGGAAGACCTTCTTTATGTGAAGCAATTACATTTACCGGTGTTTGCTAGTGAAAAGCCGGAAAATAAATCTGATGAAGAATGGACCTTTCTACATCGGCAAGTATGTGGATTTATGAGGCAGTGGGTGGATGATAATGTGTTGAACCATATTGTTGGAGAGACACATGCACGTACACTTTGGAACAAGCTAGAGCAATTATATGCCCGAAAGACCGGAAACAATAAGATGTTTTTGATAAAGCAATTAATGACTTTGAGATACCGAGATGGGACTCCAATTACCGATCACTTGAACACTTTCCAAGGAATAACTAATCAGCTATCTGGAATGGGTATCAAGTTTGATGATGAGGTACAAGGGTTGTGTTTACTTGGCACGTTGCCAGACTCATGGGAGACATTCAGGATGTCACTGTCTAACTCCGCCCCAGATGGTGTAATCAATATGGAGCTAGCTAAAAGCAGCATTCTAAATGAAGAGATGAGAAGAAAATCTCAGGGATCCAGTTCACAGCCGGAGCTCTTGGTTACTGAAAATAGGGGGAGAAATAGAAGCCGAGGTCCGAATAATAGAGGAAAAAGCAGAAGCTCATCCAACAAATATTCTCATGTCGAATGTTATCATTGTGGCTTAAAGGGTCATATCAAAAAGCATTGCAGAAAGTTGAAGAGAGAAATCAAAGAAAAGGGGCATGATAAAAAGAATGACGAAAGCAAGGATGATGATCGAGTTGCAGCTACTACTTCGGGAGATTTTTGCATTGTGTACAATGAAGATGTTATTAATGTTGCATCCGACGAGACCAGCTGGGTTATTGATAGTGGGGCCTCCATTCATGCTACGTCTCGACAGGATTTCTTCACGTCTTACACACCAGGCAACTTTGGGACAGTAAAGATGGGGAATGATGGCTTAGTTAAAGTCATTGGCAGTGGAGATGTGTGTTTGGAGATGAAAAATGGTACACGGTTGGTCCTTAAAGATGTAAGGCATATTCCTGATATTCGGTTGAATTTAATTTCTGCAGGAAAGCTCGATGATGATGGGTTTTGCAACACCTTTAGTAATGGTCAGTGGAAGCTCACTAAGGGTGTTATGGTTATTGCTCGCGGCCAAAAGTTTTCTAGTTTGTACTTATTGCAGGCAAAGATTTCAAATGGCACTATCAACGCAATAAATGAAGAAGTCGCAGTGGAGTTATGGCACAAGAGGCTTGCTCACATGAGTGAGAAAGGCTTGGCAGTATTGGCTAAAAAGAATCTTCTTTCTGGAGTGAATAATGCATCCTTGAAAAGATGTCCTCACTGTTTGGCAGGGAAGCAGAATAGAGTTGCCTTCAAAAGTTCGCCTCCTTCAAGGAAGTCAGGTATTCTTGAACTAATCCATTCAGATGTTTGTGGCCCTATGAAGACAAGAACACTTGGCGGCTCCCTTTACTTTGTGACCTTTATAGATGATCATTCAAGAAAGTTGTGGGTATATACTTTGAGAAGAAAAGACCAAGTGTTGGAGGCATTTAAACAGTTTCAGGTCTTGGTTGAGAGACAGACTGGGAAGAAAGTGAAGTGCATCAAAACAGATAATGGGGGAGAATATTTAGGCCCTTTTGATACTTATTGCAGAGAGCAGGGTATTCGGCATCAAAAGACACCACCCAAGACTCCTCAGTTGAACGGCTTAGCTGAGAGAATGAATCGAACACTGGTGGAAAGAGTAAGGTGTTTGCTTTCACAATCACAATTGCCAGGATCCTTCTGGGGTGAAGCTTTAAGTAATGTTGTTCATGTTCTTAATCTTACACCGTGTGTTCCTCTTCAGTTCGATGTACCGGAGAGGGTTTGGACAGGCAAGGAAGTTTTCTATGATCATTTGCGTGTTTTTGGGTGCAAGGCATTTGTGCATATTCCCAAAGATGAGAGGTCTAAGCTCGATGTGAAGACTCGACAGTGCATTTTTCTTGGCTACGGCTTGGATGATTTCGGATACAAGTTATATGATCCAGTTGAGAAGAAACTTGTGAGAAGTCGGGATGTAGTGTTTGTGGAAGATCAAATACCGCAGAATAATGAAAAGACGGTAAATGCAACACCTCAGCACGGTGATGGTTTGGTCGACTTGGATCCAGTTCCTTCGGTAGAATTTCCAGAACATGGTGAGCCTGATGTTCCTGGTGACCACCAGGTTGTGGATGATGTTGATGTACCCTTACAGGATGAAACAGGTGATGATACTCATGATGAATTGCCCGTGCCACAGACAGCCCCAGATGTTACACTTAGAAGATCTACCAGAGACCGGCACCCTTCCACTCGGTATTCTACAGAAGAGTATGTGTTATTGACTGACGGGGGAGAGCCCGAGTGTTATGCAGAAGCCATGGAAGATGAACATAAGGCAGATTGGTTTAATGCAATGCAAGATGAAATGCAGTCACTTTATGATAATCACACATTCGAGCTGGTAAAGCTGCCTAAGGGAAAGAGAGTTTTGAAAAACAGGTGGATTTATAGGGTGAAGCAAGAAGAGCACACTTCACGACCTCGATACAAGGCTAGACTGGTTGTTAAGGGTTTCAATCAGAGAAAAGGTGTCGATTTTGATGAGATTTTTGCTCCAGTTGTAAAAATGTCTTCCATACGTGTTGTTCTTGGCCTAGCAGCGAGTCAAGATTTGGAAATTGAACAGATGGATGTCAAAACAGCTTTCCTTCATGGTGACTTGGAGGAAGAGATCTATATGGAGCAGCCAGAAGGTTTTAAAGAAAATGGGAAAGAGGATTACGTGTGTCGGCTGAAGAAAAGTCTTTATGGTTTGAAGCAGGCACCAAGACAATGGTATAAGAAGTTTGAATCAGTTATGGGGGAGCAAGGTTACAGGAAGACTACTTCTGACCATTGTGTATTCGTACAGAAATTCTCTGATGATGATCTTATTATTTTGTTGCTCTATGTTGATGACATGTTGATTGTTGGCAGAAATCCTTCTAGAATTGACGAATTGAAGAAGCAATTAAGTAAGTCCTTTGCCATGAAGGACTTGGGGATAGCAAAGCAGATTCTGGGCATTCGGATATATCGAGATAGAGAGAAAAAGCAGTTGTACTTATCTCAAGAGAAATATATTGAAAAGGTGCTCGAAAGATTCAAGATTAATAAAGCTAAAGTGGTTAGTTGTCCTCTTGCTAGTCACTTTAAGCTAAGTACGAAGCAAAGTCCTTCCATAGAGAAAGAGATAAGAGACATGGAAAGAGTTCCTTATGCTTCAGCAGTGGGAAGCTTGATGTATGCAATGGTCTGCACGAGGCCGGACATAACTCATGCGGTTGGAGTAGTGAGTCGGTTCCTATCAAATCCAGGAAGAGATCATTGGAATGCGGTAAAGTGGATAATGAGATATCTTCGAGGCACTTCGACGTTGAGACTCGGTTTTGGTAATGGAGAGCCCGTGTTGGTTGGCTACACAGATGCAGACTTGGGTGGAGATGTGGATACTCGTAAGTCCACTTCGGGTTATTTGATTACTTTTGCAGGTGGAGCTGTCTCTTGGCAATCAAGGCTGCAGAAATGTGTGGCTCTTTCAACAACAAAAGCCGAGTTTATTGCAGCAACAGAGGCTTGTAAAGAGTTGCTATGGATGAAGAACTTCTTGAAAGAGCTGTGGTTTAATCAAGAACGTTATGTCTTGTTTTGTGATAATCAAAGTTCAATTCACCTTGCCAAGAATTCTACTTTCCATGCCAGATCGAAACACATTGATGTAAAGTACCATTGGATTAGAGATGCTTTGAATGATAAGCTACTGGAACTTGAAAAGATTCACACTGATCACAATGGCTCAGATATGTTGACGAAGGCTCTAACTCGAGAGAAGCTTGAGATTTGTCGCTCGATTGCGGGCATGGCATTTCCCTCCACATAATCGGGAAGGGGGAGATTTGTTGGGCTGGTTCCCTCCTTTGTGGAGGGACCAATGGTTTAACTCATATGGGCCATTTATTTCTCTCTTAAGCCCATGTGGAGGTTGGCATATATAAGGAATTAAAAACCCTATTCAATTAATAAGAGAAAAAGAGAGAGCAGCCGTGTGTTTTTTTCAAGAGAAAGGAGAGAAATCAGAATTATTCAAAGTCTGTCCAGATCTGTTCCAGCAATCTGATCGGCAAGCAAACGAGGTCCGATTGAGCTGAAATTTGGTGTACGTGTTCTCAACACAGGTATCTAAAATCTGGACGGTGGAGATCGGATTTGAAGTTTTCGAGGGCTGGTTTTAGCTCGTGAACAGTAACTCCGTTCTTGGTTAGATCTTTCCTTTTCTTTCTTTGAAATTGTTTTGTTGCCAAGAAGTTTGATATTCTTGAGGTGTGCTTCTAGCTTTGACTAGAAAGAACTTTGGTGTACCCATTATTTGTTGATAGTGGAGATTTGATTGGAGTGGACTACGGTCCCGTGGTTTTTTACTTCCCACACCGGGAAGGTTTTCCACGTACAAATTGATGTGTTTCTCTTGTGTGTGCTTGGTTGTTATTTTCAGATTAATTGTGCTCTATTTAGTTACTTCCTGTTAGATTTACACAAAGAGGGAGAATATTTATTTTTACTTGATTTTAGAGAGAGAAGTTTGTAATGTGTTTGTGTAGTTTTCATTCATAGAAGAGGGGCCCTATATAAAGGGAAAAAATAATACAACTGGATATGTAAACCTAATACACTGAGATATATTCTATACATTAATATAATATAATATTCTAACACTCCCCCTCAAGTTGGTGCATAAATATCAAACATGCCCAACTTGCTGATCAATTTGAAAAATATTCTGTTTGAAACAGCTTTGGTGAGAACATCAGCCAGTTGATCTTCTGAACGTATATGGGGTACAGCAATTATGTTCTCTTCCAATTTCTCTTTAATGAAGAATCTGTCCACTTCCACATGTTTTGTTCTATCATGTTGAACCGGATTTTGGGCAATATCGCATGCTGCTTTATTATCACAATATAATATCATAGCTTCTCTCGGTGGATAACCCAAATCAGTCAATAAAAGTTTTAGCCATAATAACTCTTGGACTCCCATTGCCATTCCTCGATATTCCGCCTCAGCACTTGATCGAGACACGACATTCTGTTTCTTACTTCTCCAGGTAACGAGATTTCCACCAACAAACGTAAAGTATCCTGATGTAGATCTTCTATCACTTAAATTTCCCGCCCAATCAGCATCAGTGTATCCTTCAACCTTCGAGATATCACTATTCTTTGTAAACAAAATTCCTTTTCCCGGAGATGCCTTTAGATAGCTAATGATTTTCATGACAGCTTTCATATGTTTCTCTCCAGGATTATGCATGAATTGACTCACTATACTTAATGCATAAGAAATATCAGGTCTGGTATGTGCTAAGTACATTAACCTTCCTACCAATCTCTGATAGCGCTCTTTATTGACGGGTACTTGATCAGCTTCGATTTCCAATTTCAAACCTTCTTCCATGGGTGTTTCTGATGGCTGACAAGCAGACATTCCGGTTTCAAATAGCAAATCCATTGCATACTTTCTCTGAGATAGAAATACACCTTTGGAGGACCTAGACACTTCAATTCCCAAGAAATACTTCAATTCGCCGAGATCTTTCATCTCGAATTCCCGAGATAGATATTCCTTCAGAGCTTCTCGTTCTTGTGAGTCATTTCCGGTAACTACCATATCATCAACATAAACGATGAGTGCTGTGATCTTCTCATTGCACCTTTTCAAAAATAATGTATGATCAGAATTGCTCTGTTTGTAACCAAATTTCCTCATTGACCTAGTGAATCTTCCGAACCAAGCTCTGGGAGATTGTTTCAAACCATACAGAGATTTTTTCAATTTGCATACCTTATTTCTATGTTCCACAGGGACTTCGTAACCTGGGGGAAATTCCATATATACTTCTTCTTCCAAATCCCCATGTAAAAAGGCATTCTTTACGTCAAATTGTTGAAGTGGCCAATCCAGATTTGTAGCTAACGAGAGCAAGACACGTACTGTATTGATTTTTGCCACCGGTGCAAAAGTCTCTAGATAATCGATTCCTTGAGTCTGGGTGTAACCTTTTGCTACCAGTCTCGCTTTGTATCTTTCAATGGTTCCATCTGCCTTATATTTGACCGTATACACCCATTTGCAACCGACCCGCCTTTTTTCTGGTGGTAATTCAACTATCTCCCATGTGTCATTCTTTTTCAAGGATCTCATCTCCTCATCCATAGCTGCTTTCCATGTTGGATCATTAAAGGCTTCCTGCACACTGTTAGGAATAGATACAGAGGATAACTGACATACAAATGACTTATTCGATTCAGACAACTTATCATAAGACACATGATTACTCATAGGGTATTTGGCTTTGCTGGTGAGATCGGGTTCATATGTTGGTTTTGGGATACCTCTATTGTTTCGGGGAGGGAGTTGCCTTCTAAAAGGTTCAGAAGAATGTACCTGATATTCAGACGTAGACGTATCGTAGAGAGATGATTGGTCATTTGAATCAGGCGGGGGCAATTGTAAGTTTGGACTTAGTGAACTTGGTTCTGACGGTTGTGGCGAACTCGGTTGTGCCGAACTCGGACTCGGCAAGCTCGGCATTACTGAAACTTGTGGTGAGATCTCGACTTGGTCGTTGTTACTACAATCAAGAGTTTAAACTTCACTATAATGCTCCCCCTGAAGTTCAGTCTTCTGAAAATACATCTCTCCTTCATGAAATACGACATCCTTAGTCACATACATCTTTCGTGAGGGAGGATGATAACATCGATACCCTTTTTGATTAGATGCATAGCCCACAAATATACACTTGATTGCACGTGATTCGAGCTTATTCCGTTGTTCTTTGGGTAAGTGAACAAATGCCACGCAACCAAAGATTCGCGGAGGTAAGTTGGATTCGTGAGAAATCAATACTGCTTTATGGAGTACATCAAATGGTGTTTGAAAATCAAGAATTGCTGATGGAACACGATTAATCAAATATGCGGCTGATGAAAGAGCTTCACCCCAGTAAGACACCGGAACATTCGCCCCAAGTAATGAGGCCCGGACTATTTCTAACAAATGCCGATTCTTCCTTTCTGCAACCCCATTTTGTTGTGGCGTATATGGGCAGGTAGTTTGATGGATAATCCCATGACTTTGAAAGAAATCCTGTAAAGATGTAGCCATATATTCGCCTCCATTATCGCTTCGAACGACTTTAATAGTAGCATTATATTGTGTGCTAATCTGTTTATGAAATCGTTGAAATAAAGAACTAACTTCATTCTTAGATTTCATAGGACAAATCCATGTCATTCGAGTACAATCATCAATAAAAGTGACAAACCATCGAAAACCGCTTAAAGAATTATTCGGGGATGGTCCCCACACATCAGAATGGATTAACATAAAAGGAACTGAGCATTTATTCAACGATGATGAAAAAGAAGTACGATGACTCTTGGCAAGTTCACATGTTTCACACTTAAATGCAGAAAGATCGACATTCTTAAACAAGTTAGGAAATAACTTTCTTAAGTAGCCAAACGACGCATGACCCAAACGACGGTGCCATAACCAGATTTCATCTTCAACTTTCTTTTCTCGGATAGTACCAGTTTGTAGAGCCTCTTGTAACTGATTCGTGCCTTTCACCTCTAGGTCCAAGTAGTACAATTTGCCCCGCTTAATTCCATAACCAATCGTCTGTCTTGTCTGAATATCCTTAAAAACACAATGAGTAGGCCAAAACACAACGATACAATTTAAGGCATTAGTAATTTAAGGTACTGAGACCAAATTGTAATTCAGTGAAGGAACTATAAGAACAGAGTTTAAATTCATAGAATTAGATAAAGGAATTATCCCTTCTCCAATAACAGGAACTGGATCACCATTAGCTGTGGAAATGAAATTGGTGGATGAAGGTGTAATAGTGGTAACATGTCTAGAATCGAATGTCATATGATCTGTAGCACCAGAGTCAATTATCCATGTATTATTCAAAACAGAGGTAGAATTTAAGGCCTTACCAGTGGTGTGAGCGGTGGCAAGCAATCCAGATGCCTTCTTCCCATCACTTTCATTCTTATGGCTTGAACGACGATCCCGTGAATGATCCCACCAGTCCGGATAACCGATTACTTGATAGCATCCCTTTTTAGAGTGTCCGGTTTGTCCACATACCGAACAGGGGGGATATTGAGACCTGCCTCCTCGATCCCTTGATTGCGAGTCACGAGATAAAGTTGCTTGAGTTTGCCAATTCGAGTTTTTTCGGGTCTGATCACGGTTGCGAGCAACTATAGCCGTGGCATCGATATTAGCAATGTCACTGTTCATAGTTCTTCGCCTGATATCCTCTCGACGAATAAGTGAATATGTTTCTTCCAATTCCGGAACGGGATCTTTTCGCAAGATTTCACCTCGGATTTGTTCATTCTCGTTATCCAATCCAGCCAAAAATATGTGAACTCGTAGACGTTGGATTGACTTTCTATAGGATTCGATGTCAGTTGGACTTTCCATGACCACTTTATCGCGATGATCCAATTCGCTGAAAATTTCTGTAAGTTTTCCATAATATTCAGAAAGAGATCGGCCACTTTGTTTAGCTGTAAACGCCTTCTGATTCAATGTAAAAACCTGTAATTCGTCAGCCCCATCGTAGAATGCTTTAGATAAAGACTTCCAAATTTCTCGTGCCGTAGGAACTCGGATGTATCGCTTCATAATCTCCGGTTTCATGGACATTAAAAGCCATCTTTTTACCCTCTGATTATCTGAACTCCACGCTTCATATTCACTGGTTCCCTCTGTCGGGATTTGAGTCGTTCCGCAGATAAACGAAAATTTTTGTTTTTCCGCAATATGCATCTCCATAAGTTGAGACCAAATATCATAATTGGTTTCATCCAAAGTAACCCCAATATTGACTGATGAATTCTCTGTTTGAACGATGATTGGGGACGAGTTAGACCTCGATGATTCAGTGATTGCAGTTGGACCGGTAGCCATTTTTGAGTATTATAACTAGTACTGACAAATAGAAGTGAAATCCGAACAAACGGAGGCCGGATTTGCGATCAGGACGGTCAAAAACCTTAGGAACCGGTATAACTTTGTAGAGAACCGGTCAAAAAACTGAAAAACCGGTCAAAAGTTTGCTTCTGGAAATAAACCGGTTCAAAAGAAAAACTGCTGTTGACTGTTGACTAACGGCGTCAGTGAACAGTGCTAACGGTGTTAGTGAACAGTGCTAACGGCGTCAGTGAACAGTATTAACGGCGTTAGTTAACGGCGTCAGTGAACAGTGCTAACGACGTCAGTGAACAGTGCTGACGGCGTTAGTGAACAGTAGATCGACGTGAACAGTAGATCGGCGTGAACAGTAGATCGGCGTGAATGGAGCGTTTTGAACAGAGGACGCGCGTGAGAGAGCGTGAAGGGTGGTTTTGAGAGGATTTTTTTTTCAGTGTGATCGTATTTCTGAGATGGAGCTATTGGTGGGTCGGTTGGATCGTTTTGGACAAGATCTGTGTACGAATGAAGTTTTGAAAGATGAAGCCGCTTGGATCTGATTTTCAGATCTGAGATTCAGTTACTGTTTTGTAGGCTTCGTGGATCTGATTTTTCAGATCTGAGATTCAGTTTCGACGAAGCTCTTGGTTGTAGTGAGTTTATGCTTGGATGATTTGAACGGAGCTTTAGATCTGATTGTATTGAGTGGGTTTTGAAGATTTGAACGGGAATGGTGGACTTGAGATAATAGAAGTGGGGAGATTTGTTCCCCCTTTGAATGGAGCTTGGCAGGCAGATTTGAGAGAGTAGAAGAGAGGATTTTCAACCTGCTCTGATACCAACTTGATTTTAGAGAGAGAAGTTTGTAATGTGTTTGTGTAGTTTTCATTCATAGAAGAGGGGCCCTATATAAAGGGAAAAAATAATACAACTGGATATGTAAACCTAATACACTGAGATATATTCTATACATTAATATAATATAATATTCTAACACACCACAAATCCAACTTTACCTCTGTGGAGTAATCAAATCAATCGAAGAAGATGAGTCGAGCTACAGGTGGGGCCAAGGGAGGGAAAGGGAAGAAGGGGTCGACCTTCACGAATGATTGTGGTAAGCCAGTGGAGGATAAAATCATGGAGATTGCATCATGTGGCGTTGAACTCGGTGTTCATTTGGTCGGATACTGAGGCTTGATTTTGGAAGGTAATTGGGTTTTCAAGGGAATAATAGAAGATAATTATCAATTTCAATGTCTTTGATTTCCAATCTCTAAGAAGGGCAATCTATTAGTTTGTACTTGATAAGCAGAAATGATCTATGAAATTACAATTAATTATTCGGAAATTTGTTGATAACTAGATTATTGTTTGTTTGAGTTTGAAAGCTGTGACTAGAGTAATTGTATTTTATGCTTTAGTTGTTTTGTTGTATTTTCAGAAAGAGTGAAGGTGAAAATGTATTGGAATTAGTCTAGACACTCTTGGAACCAATGAAAAGCAGTAGTATCTCCATTTATGGGAGAGATGCAAGATGGTTAAGTAGATTTTATAACTAAAGCTATTTGCCGTGTTACTGTGATCTATTAGGAATTTCAAGTCATGTATATCTTTCTTTGTCAAGTGATTTTGTGTTATGTTTATGAATCTTGCGTTGTTTTGATTTTGAGTTCAAGCTGAACCAACATAGAACATACAAGTAAATCTATCAATTTCTCTATACATTCAGCCTGTTGAAAACCCATTTTGATCTATTCGAGGTCTCCTCCCATTCAGCCTGTTGGTCGTGGTGCTTACTGCATCGTTTGGTAATCCTCCTCCTCCTCTTTCTCTATACATATGCAGAGAGTTCACCATCAAAACCCATTTTGATTTTGAAGCTGTTTTTTTATGTTCAAGAAAAGAAGAAATTGGATAGGGGATTAAGAGAAAACAAAGGAGGGAAAGAGGAAAGGATTAGATTTATTAAAATTGATCAAAAAATTTACAATGTTGATGTCAAATTAAATTCAAATTGGAATTGAAGATTTTGATGTTAAACAAGGGTATTTTTGGGTACAAAATTTTAAGTTAACAGTCAACCGTGCTTGACTCACAGAATGGTACCCAAAGCTCAATTTTCATAAACTTCGGTACCCAAAACCCAATTTCAACAAAACTTCGGTACCCAAAAGCCAAATGACCCAGAAAAAAACTATACCACTAACTAATTGTCATAACTTAATGACGAAATAGAGCAGTGATATTGGGATACGTGTAAGTTACACGTGTCACAATCCCATGGGTTTGTACATTTTATGCATACAACTCAACTCTAGCTCGTTCAAATGGGTACATGAAAAAAGAGACATAAGAAAAAGAGACGTGAACCAACAAAAAGAAAATAACATTTTTGGAGTACGTTTCTATCTAGCCTTCTCTCAAAACTCTCTTACAAAAAGGGGACCGGTCTCATCAACTCTCTCTTCCAAAAACCACCTCCATTGATCCCTTTGACGAGATGTTACTATATAATCTAATTATTAAAATACTTGCCCCAAACTACTATTCTACATTATGAATATGAAAAAAAATTATGAGTGGGCGTAAAACTATTTAATCTTACACCGGTATAACTTGAACATGTCCCTACATATATGGATTAATAAATTTCAGTTTTATAAATTTTTTTTGAAACCGGAACTTTAGATCGAAAGTAATGGCATTTTTATTTTTTTTTGCAGATATGTGAATAAGATTGTATTTCATAGATCCATTTTAGAAAAGTGTCGTTCTATTTCAAGGAAAATTTGATTACTGTTAAAACATGTCTATGACACCGAATTATGACATGGATTCATTAAGAAAATTGTTTTCTTTGCGATATTGCAAATATTTGTATCATTTCTTATCATGTCGCAATTATCAAAAAGTACCACATAATCGTGCCCATAATGTGGAGAGCATTTCTTAATGCTGGTTTAAAAAATTCCACAATATATGAAAAGAGTTATTAATTACACATTACACCTCTAATGTTTGACCGCATATTCACTTTGGTCCATCAAATGCCATTTTTATTAGTTTCACCCATAAAGTTTGATCTTACTCTCGCTTTGGTCCAAAATCAAACATTTGGTTTGTTGTTTAGATGGAAAATAGCCCGTTTAGCTCACACCCAACTAGCTAATTTACCTCTTTCCTACTGGCAATCTTAATTGTACGTATTATTTTTCCAACAATGAATTAACAAACAACATGGTGGATTTTGGATTAAAGTGACAACAAGATTAAACTTTATAGATGAGACTAAGAAAAGTAGAACTTCATACACCAAAGGAAAATTGGTCAAACTTTAGGGGTGTAAATAACTAGTGAAAAATTGATAACCCAAATATGTTTGTTTGCAAAATAAACATTTAAAAACCAACTGTTTTGTGAAAGCTTTATAATATACTAGTCACTGCGCCAAACAAATTATAATGAATAAGAATTAACATATATAAATGAAATGCTCTAAATTTTCGTTTGCATAATAATTTATTTATTGTAAAACTCATGTACGTGGTGGTGTAATTGAACTTGTTTTGCCAAAAATTTAGTTAATTATGTCTTGAAAAGCAAAAGACGCTCTTAATTTAAAGAATATGGAAGAAAATTTATTGGTCTCTTAATTTTTTCTATAGATATTTTTCTAGAGTAGTAGGAGGGAAAAATTACTAACCAAATGTTGCTGCAGAGAGTACGAGAATGATGAGAATAATAAAATAGGTGATATTGTAGAGCTTCATTTCTCCTTCTTTGAAATAATAGATTTGCTCTTTTAATCTACTTGCCTAATTACATCTATGCTATTAAACTTTGGCAAAACTCTCCTTTTATAGAAGATAATGTTAGCTCAATCCTACTCCCTATTAATACTTTTAAATAAAGAGTAATGACAAATGTATAAGTAACCACCAAGTGTGGCTCAGTGGTCGTGACACTGGGATCAACGATGAGTTCGACTAACTCTCTAAGTTGAATCAGGCCAAACTGCAAAAACCTGTAGTGGCTAGTGGCATGCTCTCCTGTAAGCACTGTAGCTTAGACTAAAAAAAAAAAAGAATGATAAATGCATAAGTGACAAGAGACCAAATTATGTGTCAAAAAAGTATTATTTATTTTATAGGGTTTATTTAAAGCATTTACGAATGAACTTTCTGACATAATATTTTATCTATATAGTAATTTTGTCATTTAATTTAGTTTACTTATCATTGCTCTTAAATAAATAAAATACATCTTTTATTTCAAATTGATGTTAACACAATTCTTTTCATAATCCCTTAAGTTAATAGGTCCATAAGATTCGTGCTTTGTACCAGTAGTTAAGAGTGTGACTATTTACACGAATCGTCATGGTTCAACTCCCCTCCCTGTGAGAATCCGCAAATGCGACCCCAGGTTCTCAGCCTCTGATTTGGGAGTCTGAAACATCGGAAAGGATTCCGTTGTTCCAATTGCTTCTATGTATTGATAATTCATATCGGGTGTCCCTCTATCCTATTTCTAGATGCAAAAGGGTTCGTTTAGATTCGCCAGTACGTTTTACGAGAAAACGGACAAAACAGTTGTGTAAGAGAAAAGGCTACAGATAAGCCTTTCTTTACACGTTTGTCTACGAAACCAGGATTCTATAGGGTCCGGGAACTATATTACGGTTTGAGAAGGTGTTAAGCACCCATTCCGCCCTTTCGGTCTCTAGTGGTCTTATATGTTTATTCTATGTTGAAAAACTTGGATGCTTTTACTGATATTTTACTGCTTTCTGGAAATAACTAATGAAAATCTGATTTTCGAGCGTGTTAGGAATCTACCACAACCATGTCGCCACTTCGCTTACTAGGACGGGGATCGACCTGCCCGGTCAGGTCGCGGGGTGCGGGGGGCAGCGCCCTGTTAGAAAATTCGAGTTTTAAACAAGTCTACAATAAAACTAATATACAAATATTTTATTTAATTATTAGAAGAGACTTTAGTTACCTTCCCGGCGATAATAATAAGAATAAGAGAGAAAATATAATACAGCAAAGAAGACCTCCGACGGATATCAGCTTTCCTCTTAGAAATATTTCCGGCGGTTTGACTCTAGAAGGTGGCACTCCGGGTGCCAAGATTAGATCCGAGACTCTTGCGGAAATAAATGTTATCACAGATGCTTCTGGAGAAGGCTTTAAAGATTATAAAATATCAGAGAGAATGAGGCATTTTGGTGTAGAAACCCTGGCGAGAAGTTGCTGTCTAGAACCCATGGGGGTGCTGCCTTATTTATAGTGCTCGGGAGGGTTTGTCGCGCGACACTTCCCCAAAAGGGGCATATGTTGCGCAACAATGTGTCCAATGTCGCGCGACAAACGGCTGAAGTGATGTCTTTGACAGACTGATTTGTCAGGGAGTGGATGGTCGAGGTCAGAGGGGTTTGTCGCGCGACATAGAGGTGATTGTCGCGCGACATATCAGTGATTGTCGCGCGACATACTGATATGTCGTGCGACAATCCCTCTTAAAAATAGGTTTGTTGGCTAACAAACCCTTTCGGGGTAGTCTCGGGTGCTCGGGTGGGTCCCGGACCCAAAAACAGTAGTTCTCGAAGGTCGTTAGGGTTCTTGTGGGAGTCACGAATCGGGGTGTCTACACTCCCCAAATACTACTTGAATCTCTCGTCGCTTCTATAAAAGAAAAAAAAAAGTTTAATATACCCATAATTTTCTTTACGAAATCGGAAAAGTTTGAGCATAAATTAGCACAAGGGAAAACACTTACAACATGTACATAAGAAATAAACGAAGGAACATCTATATAAGAATTGGAAATTTTAATTTTTTTTGTACATTCTATATAATAATTTTTCAAGTTTTTAAAACTTATTTAAGCAATTAAAACTTATCCATGAAAAAATAATTCTTCTAATTTTTAGTATTTATTCATTTTTTGAAACTAATAAATGTATATATTTTTAATTTAAAGTTGCTCATATTCTTCATACCTTAATATTCATTCATCACTAATTGTGAAAATACTAAAATCATATGTGATTTAATAGTAGATAGTTAATTAGGGTCTTGGCTCCTCTCCATTACCCCTTCGATCTAATTCCGTCCAATGGGTTTGACTTCGATAGGTAAATGGTTGAATTTACTTAAAAATTGGTGGAGATGACTTACATGATGAGTAGATCATGCATTTCCACAAAATTTTATCAACAAAATCAATTTAAAAGTTGGTGAGATGATTATCTAAACTTTTAATGGTTGAAAATGAATATATGTATCAAATTTTTATTAGACCTACTTCCGGTTTGAATTTTTGGATGAAATTTTATGGAGTACTCTTTATAGAAATCATCTCTGCCAAGTTTTATGAAAAATTCATTGGTTGAACCCTCGAACCCGACCTTGGTGGACAAAATTGGACCCGACCCTGTTGGACAAAATTGGACCGAATGAGTAATGAAAATGAGCCAAATCCGTTAATTATGATGGAAATAAATTACAATTTGGATATCCTTAAAACACTTTCAAATCTAAATATATATATTGTCATAACTATAATTTAAATTACCAAAATATATGACGTGATACTGATTCGTATAAACTAACAGTTAGATCAAAAGATAAAGAATTAAACTAAATATGGGTTACCACTTGGGAAGGTAAATGTTGTAAGTGAAGAATAAAAAATTTAGTGATTTGCTGTAGCTGGAGAAAAAGAAAACGGAAAGTCAAAAGTTAAAATTTCATTTGCAGTGTCAAAAGTCAAAAGTCAAAAGTTAAAGTTATAAGTGAGTCTTTTGCCTAGCAATTCTCTGTAAATAAAAAAAAGTGCTAGCTATTTTCATTTCATTTATAAAATTTTACCATTTTTAAAGGTGGTGGATTTATTAATTTTGGTGTATAAATAGAGACGATCATATAAAGGTCATTCGTAGCAACAAAAGAGAGAGACAACTGTGAAAATTCTCGTGTGAGTTATTTTGTAAGATATTTTATTTTATAAACTGAATTTCTTAGAGTGAAGTTGTGTATGTGTAGAACAAATGGTAAGAAAGCGCATATCTTCTAAATTATGTAATGTTATTATTGAAATATATGAATAGTAAAATCAGGCTCTCTATGAATTAGAGACAATTTATTGATACTACGTAATTGTGGTGTCAAATTAATCGTATGAAGATCCTAACTACAATATAATTTTATTTTTTAAAATTTATAAAAAGTATTGTATGATTCCATTGTAATAATAGTATCATATTTTTCAATGGTTAGATACTTAAAGAATTGTGTCCTTATTCGAAAATGCAACTAGAAAGGATTTTATTTTTTTAGACTTTTGTTTGTTATTTTAATAGAACTTTTTTTGTGGTACATATATTTTAATAGAATTATTAAAGGCACGTTTGTAGGGAAAAAAAAAAGGATGAAGTGTGTTTTCTACAAATATCTCTCTTTACCTTTAATTTAATAAATAACAAGCATTGTCTATAATTTACTCGCTTAAAGTTTGATTGCTATTACACTTTTATCCTTGAAGTTTATTTTGTATCATGTTTGTCATATTTTTACTTTAATCCAAAGTTAAAGTTAAAGTTAAAATTTGTTTTGCCAAGTCAAAAGTCTAAAGTTAAAGTTATAAGTAAGTCTTTTGCCAAGAAATTCTCTATAGATAAAAAAAAAAGTGCTAGCTATGTTCATTCCATTTATACAATTTTATCAATTTTAAAGGTGGTGAACTTTATCAATTTTGGTGTATAAATAGAGGGACGAGCATATAAAAGTCATTTGTAGTAACAAAAGAGAGAGACGGTGGAAATTCTAGTGTGAGTTATTTTGTAAGATAGTTTATGGATGTTCTTAAATACACCTACAGAATCAGTCTTCTCACCCCAGTGTGAGAATACTTTCTTCTCACCCCATCAAATCTTTAAAAAATCTTGCACTTCACCCCAGTGGTGGGGTGAGTTTACTAAAACAATGTAAAGACGATAAAGTTTTGTCGCTAAAAGTAAAAATATTAAATAATATTAATTTTTTCATTAATATAAGACATATTAAACAAAAATTACATTGTTCTTTATAAATTTCATTAAAAATTTCATCTAAATAGTACCTCTGAAGATACAAAATATTAATTATAATAAATACAGTTTTAACAATTATATGATATTTCATATAATCTTTTATTATTCATTACTCTTAAATAGTTATTATTCATATTTTAAATTTGTCTACAAATTTTATTTTTACCAAATAAGTAAATATAAGTTTTAATTTACTACATCAAAAATATTAAAAGATCGAAAGTTGATCTATATATATATAGTAGTATGTTTGATATACAAAAGAAATTTGAAATATTTGCTCCGTTTCCAGTTAAATTTAGATCATCCTTTATTTTTTAAGCATTTTGAAAAATTTATTAGTTATTTTCAACACATTTATAAATAAAACAAAAATTAAATTAATTCTTTTATAATATATATGAAAATTTAAACATTAATTATAATTAAAGAAAAGCCCTTAAGCTATTTTTTCTTTATTAACTTTTTTTATACATACTTACATAAACTCTTTCTCTCTCTCTCTCTCTCTAAAACGTACATGTGAGCGATATGGAGTAATAAGTTAGGTTAGATTGCAAAGGTTCGGAGGAGCCGTTGAAGTTAACTAATTAATTAACAAAAGTAATAATTAAGTCATATATTATATAAATATGTCTTAATTCACTGCATCAAAGATATTAGAAGATCAATTTTATTTTTATCAAAAATACTAGAAGAAAGATGATAGAGGGAAAAAAACTCGCAGGAAAAAAAGTGAATAGTGATGAATTTTTCCAAGTATTCTTAAATGTATCTACAAAATTCGTCTTTTCACCCCGGGTGTTCTTAAATAATTTTTTAATGACTTAAAATATATTTTCTTCTTTCTTTTTAAAAGATGTTATCTTTCGTGAAAATGGAAAAAATGAATTGGAAAAAGAAAATAGTTTTTATAATAATAAATCATTTATTAAAATATTTTGTTACTTTTGATTTTTAAGATATTTAATTTTTTGAAACTCAAGAAAACGATATCCTTACAAAAGATTAAAATGATAGAGTTTTTCGCACTAAACTATTTCGTTTTTTAATATTTTTTTATGAGTAATTTTTAGAATTTAAATATTGAAATAATAAAAGCACAACATGCAATACATATATATATATATATATATATATATATATATTATTTATGACATATTAGGTGCACTTTAAGACAAAAAACTTTTAACTTTGATATTGTATAACTTAACGTGAGTTTTATTGAGTTCTACATGTATGTACAAATAAAAAGATTCAATAAATTAAGAAAAATATCATTGAAGACGTTATCATGCCAGAGCAAATAAAAATAAAAATCTAGCACTTAATACAAAAATTAAAGAATATTTATTATAAACTTACATTTATGAAATATATGTAATTAAGTGAAAATAGTAAATGATTGTTTGTTGGAAAAAAATGAAGTTTTTTAAAATTTTAAGAGGGTGAGAAGACAAATTAGTGGCAATTTTTTTAAAGTATAGAAAGTGGGGTGAGAAGAATGGGGTTTACGCTATTTTTTAGGTTAAGATTAACGTAACTTTGACTTTTGGTGGGATGAGAAGACGGATTATGTGGGTGCATTTAAGAACACCCTAATTTATTCTATAAACTTAATTTCTTATAGTGAATTGTGTATGTGTAGAACAAAGGGTAAGAGAGCGCATATTTTGAAAATTATGTTTCATTATTGTTAGAAGAATAAAAGAAAAAAGATATGAGAGAATTTGTATATTTCTTGGATAATTAAACAATATATAAGAGATCCCTTTTTATAAGGTTAGGCAAGGATACAAACAAGGAAGGATAATATCTCCAAATTAATACGCAATCTTCTTAATATGGATACACAAAAGGTCAATTATAATAAGAGGAAATAATATATTCTAACACCCCCATCCCCTCAAACTTAAGGTGGTAAATGAGAAACCATCTTAAGTTTGGAAATGAACTTCTATTTCTTTTTGCCGATGAATTATGCTACCTGTGCTTCAAATTTTGAATTTTTAATTGTACAATCAACTTAAATAGGATTTCCTTCTATCAGTTTGCCCCCATTAAAATTCAAAGTGTACTCATATTCATCGGTTGATAGGTTTGTTTATAATGGTCAACTGGCGATCATAACCGGGTTTGAAGTACTCAATCTGGATGATGCTATGTGGCACAACACGGTTGGGGCAACGTTCAGATTTATAACTCCCTCTATTATGATGCGCCGATTCCCAAGGGACACATTGGCGCTTCGTATATCGACATAACCTCCTGCATTCTCGATGTCCCTTCATTAATGCATTGGTGTCTCGAGCCTCGTATATAAGGTAGGCTTCCTTATACCTCTTTTTAGTCACAAACAACATTTTCATCCTTCCAACTTAAGAGAAAATAATCCAATTAACTTAAAACTTAAAAATGGCTAACAACGATACCCTTATGTATGACGCAGCTACCTCGCCCGTTGACTGGGGAGCCCTGAACAAGAGGGTAGATAAACTGAAGGAGGAAGTCGCCATGGTAGAGGAAGACCTGCACCGCCGGGGTGGTGTTTGAGAGGTGGCAAGGCAAAAAAGATCACGCCGTGTCCTTCCCCTCTCAAACTCAACTTCGATCACCTCCTTTTGCCTTTCTTTTTCTTCTTCCTCTCCAACCCCATCTCTTTTCTTCCTTTTCTTTTTTTGTATTGTTGTTTTCTCTCATCCTTGTTCTCCACTTCTTTTCTTTCTTTTCTCTGCTTCTTTTTCTTTCTTTTTTTATTTTTCTTTTTCTTCTGGTTGTACTGTATCTGCTATTTGCAACAGCAAGCTTTAATGTAATTATTAGCAAATTTCATTGTAATTAGGCCATGAAGCCTCTCCATGTGTACATGTTTTTGAATTAATGAAGAATGGTTCTTAGTTTTTGTGTCTTTCTTCGTTGTGTTACTAATCCAATGAATGAACTGCTTGATGAACAATCCCATTGTGTAAACTGTATTGAACTCAACTAGGACGATGAAAATAAATTGCCCCCAATTAAAAGAGATGTCTTAAATGAAATTATGCCTTGATAACAAATCTTATTGTCGAGCAATCTCTCACAGGCTTATCTTTAATAAGTAAAAGGTCTTAATAAATCAATTGCTTTAACCGAGCATAATAGCTTTTTAAGAAATTTGCCTTTAGTTAATAAAGGACTAGTCTAAGAAGATTGCCTTTACTGGATAAAGGTGTTATTGAGTCAGCCTGCCTTGCCGAGCAAGGTTTTGTGTAAAGTTTGCATTTTTGAAAACAAAAGGTCTTATTGAATTAATCAACTGCCTCGCCAAGCAAGGTCTTATACAAAATTTTCATTTAAGGATGAAAGGTCTTATAAAATTAAATGCCTTGCCGGGCAAGGTCTTAAGTAAAAATTTGCCTTTAATAGTAAAAAGTCTTATTTGAATTAATCGGTTGCCTTACCGAGCAAGGTCTTACTAAAAGAATTGCCTTTAATCGAGTAAAAGGCTTATTAAAAAGGATTGCCTTTAACGGGTAAAAGTCTTATAAAATTGAATGTCTTACCGAGCAAGGTCTTATTAAAATAATTGTCTTTAATAGGTAAAGGTCTTATTATTAAGAAGAATTGCCTTTAACGGGTAAAGGTCTTATGTGATTCATTTGCCTTGCCGAGCAAGGTCTTAAGTGGATTATAACATTTAAACTTCAATCATGAACTCATTCCATTAATTTGAGCAAATCTTTACAAACATATCCGTACCCTTTAGATTTACATTCAGTGATAGTAATTTATCAAGTTAGCAATGTTCCATGAATTGGGTATCGGTCGGCCCTCCATATTCTGCAAATGATAGGATCCAGTCCCAGTGGCAGATGTTACCATATAAGGGCCTTCCCAATTTTGCCCAAATTTCCCATGACTAGGCTGCACTGATGTGCCTAGCACCTTTCTGAGAACTAATTTCCTGACTTTGAATTCCCTCGGCCTCGTGTGCGCCCAATATTGCTTTGCCAAGGTATTATGGTAGTTCGCCAGATGAATTGCCGCTGCTTCTCTTTAGGATTCAGCGAAATCTAATGCTTCCTCTAGAATGACTACATTATTTCCAGTTTCGACTTGAGTTGTTCTTAGAGTGGGTAAACCAACCTCTAAGGGAATGATCGCTTCGGTTCCATAAGTCAAAGAAAAGAGTTATTGCCAGTTAACCCGCGAGGTGTTGTATGGAATGCCCAGAGTACCAAAGGCAGTTCTTGTACCCACCTTCCCTTCCTTTCTTCTAATCTCTTTTTCAAGCCATCCAAAATCACTTTGTTTGACGCCTCCACTAATCAATTTCCTTAAGGATAGACGACACCAGAAAAGTGTTGATTTATCCCGTACGACATACAAAATTGCTCAATCCTTTGATTTTTAAATTGCATCCTGTTGTCAGAAATAAGTGCCCTCGGGATATCAAATTGAGCGATAACCAGTACCTACTTACATGGGCTTGGACCTTGTAAGCCTTTCTGCTATCTTCAGGAAGTGACCCATCTTGCAAGTAATTAATAATCGGATCCATCCACCAGATTCTCAAATTAGCCTCGATGTCACGTAACATTCGTCGTTAATCGGAGTCAACACTTGAGTTCGATAATTAAGTACTCTACCTCAATGGCTCTTGAAAGTTTTGAATCGACGGCTAAGGCTAAAGTTGCTAGGGCATCAGCGTGTGAATTACTAGTCCTCGGGAATTTCTCTATATATGCCGATCTGAATTCTTTCATCATCCTCTGAGCTGTCCTCATTTAGGTTGCCATTCGTTCATTCTTTGCTATATATTCTCCAGTTAGATTATTGGCAACTAGCTGGGAATCGCAGTGTATCGCCAAATCTTGGACCCCGAGCTGTTTAGCCTTCTTCATACCAAGAATTAACGCCTCATACTTAGCTTCATTATTGCTTACCTGAAATCCCAGTCGAATTGCCTATTCTATGATTCGTCCCTCAGAGGTTCTGAACATTATGCCAACACCTGAACCTCCGGTTGTCGAGGATCCATCTATACACAGTGACCAAGAGGTTGGAGCATTCGGATTTTCATTTGCTGCGGGCTTAGTGCTTGGTTCAGGCTGTCCAACTTCAACCATTTTGGTATCCTGATCTTGCTCCCCAGCTGAGACGGGTAATGAATTGCCTATGGCAGATGTACCCGTGAACTCAGTAATAAAATATGCCAAAACCTGGCCTTTGATAGCTGTCATTGGTTTATACTTTATGTGAAGCCTCTCCAGCTATGCCGACTATTTTTCCATTCTTCCAAATATATCGGCCTTTCTAAAGGCGGCTTTGATCGGACTTGACGTAAGGACTTTGATTGGATGAGCATCAAAATAGTGCCTTAGCTTCCTTGATGGTATGCTTAGTGCTAGTACAAGTTTTTCTAAAGACAAATAATTCAATTCTGGCCCAATCAAACAATAACTAGTAAAGTACACAGGCTTTTGCATGCTATCTATTCTCTGATTAAGGATGAACTTACTTCCCGATCAGAGGAAGCTAGGTACATATAAAGTTGTTCATGGGGTTCAGGGATGGATATCAAGGGTGGGGTGCTTATGTACTATTTCTACTCTTTTAGAGCTTTATCATATTCATCGTTCCACACAAATTCTTTTGTTCTTTTTAATGCTTTAAATAAAGGCATACATTTATCTGGGCATTTATAAATGAAATGATTTAGTTCAGCAACCATACCAGTGAATTTTTGTAGCTCTTTAAGGTTGGCCGGCCTCTGAACGTCAAGAATTGCTTAAACTTTTATCCAGATTAGCCTCTATACCCCGATTATTGACCAAAAACCCCAAGAACTTGCCCAAGCTTACCCCAAATGTACACTTCGTAGTGTTGAGCTTCATTCAATAATGCCTCAAAATCTCGAAAGTTTTTCCCAAATCTGGGATATAATCGGCGGGAAGCCTACTCTTCGCCAACATGTCATATATATAGACCTACATGGATTTTCCTATTTCATCTTTGAACATCTAAGTTACCAACTGTTGATAGGTAGCCCCAGCGTTCTTCAGCTCGAATGGCATAACATTATAGCAGTATAGTCTCATTGTGGTGATGAAGGCCATACACTCCAGGTCTGGCCCGAACAGAGGGATCTAGTGAAAACCAGAATACGCGTCGAGGAAACTCAACCTCTGGTGACCGGCTGCCAAATCTACCAACTGATTAATTCTTGGTAAAGGAAAATTGTCTTTTGGGCAGGCTTTACTTAAGTCTATGAAGTCGATGCAAACTCTCCATTTCTCGCTCTTCTTCTTAACCACAACCGGATTGAAGATCCATTCCAGGAATTCGACTTCTCTAATGGCCCCGGCTTTGAGCACTTTTGTACCTCTTCTTCGACCACTACGGCTTTTTCAAGGGATGCTCGTCGTGGTTTCTATTTGATTGGTTTAAAGCTTTGGTTTATATGGAGTTTATGGCACATGACTTCATCTGGTATTCCTGGCATGTTATAGGGCTGCCAGGCGAAAATATCGATATTTTTTCTGAGGAACTCGGCGAGAGCATTCCTTTCATCGGCATTCAAATTGCTGCCGAGCAAAACATACTTTTCTGTTTCCTCCGAACCAATAACCACGGGGACTTGATTGAGGTCCTCGAAGACCTTTTCTTCTGGCCATTCTCTGGCCCCACCATCTATGGGACGACCATCTTTTAATTGCTATGTTCCCAGTTCGCTGCTTTTCCCCTTATTCAAGGACTCAGGCATATCTTCTTTCTCGCCGACCAGTGTTCCCTCGGCTTTTTCTGCCAAACTTGTTTGCCCTTTGGAGTTAGACTCTTTCTTTTTATATAACAATCCTTAAACTGCTAAATTGAAGCAAAATCTTGCATCCTGTTGTTTGCCCCTCACTACATAGACACCCTTTGGAGTTAGGAATTTTAACTTTTTGTGGAATGGGGAAGCAACTGCTATCATCTCCCCAGTCAATTTCTGCCCAAAATTGCATTGTAGGGCAAATTTATGTTTATAATAAAAAGTCCATCACCGAAACCATTCAACCAATCCTTACTGGTACACTGACGACGCATATTGGCTAGATTGCATCTCCACTAAAACTATAAATAGGTGCATCCACCAACCTGATATTCTGGCTAAAGATAAAGGGCAGTAGTTGATTATACACTTTTAGATACACCACTTTCGATTATTCTGAGGGTGGAGTCTCTACTTCTCGGGTCTCCGGCCATCGGCTTAGGCCACTTAAATAACTGTTCACCTTGAATCTCGAAGATTATTTTATGAATCGGCTTATTAAAAATCGTATTAACACCCTTGAAGGCGTTCAAATTCTTCCCATCGTCTCCTCCCCCTTCTTGTTCTTCTTTCCTTGACCGTCGTCCCAACGGTCGTCGTTACCATTTATTTTCCTCTAAAAACCTGCTTTATTAGCTACCTTGTTGTTATCCTCAACCCTTGAAAATTCATCAACTCTCGATAACAAGTCATTGAACGACTTTGGCGGCTTGCGCGTCAGATCGTTGTATATACCGTTGCTGTCCCACAGCAACCCAAATTTAAAAGTACATATTGTGAATTTGAGATCACAGTCCTCGGCCTCTTGAAAAAGTTCCCAATACCTTTACGAGTACTCTCTTAGACTTTCTCCCTACTTCTTCTTTAGATGGGTTAGAGCTTCTGGCCCTTTGACCACTCTACTGTTAGTGATGAACCTAGCAGTAAATTGATCGGCAAGTTCACGAAAGCTATCAATTCTAGAGGGAGGTAATTTGTCAAACCATCTTAGGGCTATGTCCCCTAAACTGGTTGGGAACATTCGGCACATGAGGGCCTCATCATTTCACCAATAGGCCATTACCTGCTTATAATGCCTAATGTGATCGGCTGGGTCTGTGCAGCCATCATAAATGTTGAACTTCGGCTGACCAAATTTTTTTTGTGGTGGTGCATCCTGAATGCGCTGAGTAAACATAGAGCCATGATTTTCTCCTAATGCTTTTCTCGCCAACTCAGCCATTGACTTTTCTTCATCTGTTTTATCGGCAATCGCCGAATAAATCATTTTCCTTAGATCCTGTTCAGCCCAGTTCTTCGGGCAACACTTGGGCGTGGTGTTGCAATGGGAGTTGTATGATGCTTCGGTTCCTCGGGAACCCTAACGCGAGGCTCCTCAGCCATAACTAATTTTCCTTTACTGCGACACAGGGAATCTGCCTCATCTTCCACATGTTCCTGACTGGTTGAGGAGACGTGGGTTCTGGCTGGGGCTGGGGCTGCTGGCCTGGGTAGCCCTAATGCGGCATGTGCTGTAATTTTTTCACACAGAATTTGTAATGATAGGTTTCTCTCTCCTGTTGCAATTTCCATATTTGACTCTGCTCTATAGAGGCCGCTAGACCCTTGTCCACATAGTTCACATCAAATGGGGAAAAAGAATGTTTTTGGGAGTGGCTCAGACCCCTGTGTGGGCCTCTATCCATGTCTACGTCATGAGCCGTAGTTCGGCTCATAGTAGGGTTAACAACCGAGATGATATCTGGTTTTGCATTTTTAACATGATGGCTCCTTATATAAACCATTTTTTCAAAAAATGCTATCGCCAAAGCGAATCAAACGGTACGAAAGCGAACTGAAAAATATTGTAAAATTCACTATAGAGAGAAAAACTGAATCTGATTACCGTAAGCTGGCTTTTCTGTCACCGATTCCCACAGATGGTGCCAATTATGGGTGGTATAAATTTGACCAAGCCCAAATAAAGTTGAATCGGCCCAAATCGGTAAAGTTGGTAAACAAATTCAGCAAATGTGGCAATAATGAATAGTAAATTAACACGATGAGAGAAAAAATTTGTTTGTAGGGTAGGTTCCTCCGGTGGCTATTATTCCCAATCCGGCAGTAAGTCATCCTTGAGTGTGTGTGTGTGTGTGTGTGCTTGTGTTCTTCGCTAAGCTTTAATGGCCAAATATGTGCTCTTATAGCGGAGGTATTTAAGCTTTTAGAGACATAAAGTACAAAGAGAATATAGAATAATCGTAAATTGGCTCCCCCTGCTATAGGTTTATCTTATCCTGTTTATACAATTTGGATAGGGTTTGGTGAGGTATGAAATTACTATAAAGGGTAAGCTTGATCAATACTCCAAAGTTACAAGTGTCCAGAACCCTATTCACACTAACTGAAATGGATATTTCCTATTGTCTATCCTCCAACTCAGCTACCTGTTATCCATAGCCTATTATGCGATGGTCGAACTGACCTCCTCTTGTCCGATCAGTGTGAAGTTCTCTATTTCATCGGCCAAAAGACATCGTAGCCAACCAAAGGTTTTCGTCCCCGGGTAAGCCCACAGCCTGCACGTTGGGTTTGGACCGAGGCCCATGTATAAAATTATCCTCCCATAGCAATAAAGGAGAAAATTATATCAGATACAAATATTATATTAAATTATAAGACAGTAATAGACGGTTGATGGAAATTATATGTTAAAGGTACCTCGAGCTTTAGAATTCACAGAGCTATCCTATAGGAGAAAGGCAATTACTGAGACATCTACATAAATAAAAGGAGGAACTAAATAAATAACACCAATGCCAATCTTGCGGAGTCTTATTCAAAAAAGAAGATCAAAGTGAAAATAAATAAACTGAGTATATATACCGATGACTTCAATTTATAAGCAAACAATATAAAAATGTGATGTAGATATTAAAAGTTTTAAAATATTCATAGAAGTTTCTATTCTTATATTGGTTTGTGTCGTTTAATGAAACAACACACACATAATATGATATAATCAAAATTAAACAATCCATGTACAAAACATGACTTAATTAGAAAGGAATCTATCAACCATTTGTAACCAAGCCTTAGAATAAAATTAGCATGATCTTTCAGACAATGGATTTTATAGAATGTATATGTAACATAATTAAGAACTCATTCCTCATTCTTTATAGAAATTATAGGATGAGCAAATTGCCAAAAAAAATGAGCGAAACAAACTTGCATCCTAAACCATTTGTCTGCCAGACAGACAATTCCAGCCCAGCCCATAAATATTTTTTAGATATAAATACACCTGCATTGACCCCATTTAAAGCATCAATCAGCTCTGGAATTTCGGGAACAGTGTTCTAAAATAGTATTTTACTATTTTCAAGGCTCTCATGTATTTTTTATCACTGTCATGCTTTAATTTTTTTTCTGTCTTTATTTTATCAGTTATAATTGATCAACCGCATGTAAAAATTGTTATTTATCTCAAAATCAGTCTAGATTTCATATTTAAACTCTGTTTTCAAAACCAAAGGTGTGGAACGAGCTGTAATCTTTTTTAAAACATATTTTTATCATTTAATTAAATCTTGGTTTTATCAGTCACGATCCATGAAGGAATCAATAATCGTTTGTACCCAATTTAATTTATAAATCGCAGTGCTTAAATATCAAATGTGAGAGTACTGGATTTGTCAATGCCAGTTTAAGTAATTAAACTATGGTACACTATTGACAAACAAATCTCGAGGATTGCCGGATATCCAATTCTAAATCAAATCAACTTCCAAAAAGCCTTAATCTTTACCAAAAGCACCTATTTTGCTATCTATCATTATCAAAATCATTTTTCAAATCACACACACTGATTTTTAAAATTAGAGGGCGAAATACGAAGCACATGCTTTCCATCCCTACCCTAAAATCCCCTTTTTCTAAAATTATGGACCGATAAGCAATTACATCAATACACATGCGAATCTTTGATTATAATTACACGCATATCCTACTTAGAGACTGAAAAGGCGAATTGGGTGTCTAATACCTTCCCGATTCGTAACTTAATCCCCAAACTTTTGAATCAACTAGTTTTATATTAATTATGTTTAAGAGGTCGTTTAATTTATAAATGTCCCTCTTTCACACAGATTTTTGTTTATTTAGTAAAACAAACTGGCGAATCTGATTTTCTTTACAAATCATCACCTTTCTTTATAATAAAATGAACCATTTTTCAAATGAACCATGAAACCGGAGGAATCGCCGCGGATAAGCATATTATAATGCACTTGTATAAGCTTATACATGTGCGTTATAGTACACTTATGTGGTTAAATACACTAAATGAACTCCAAATTATACATTGTTAGTTCAATAGCAAATTAGGTTACTAACTTGATCGTTGCAAGTTTAAATGTGTATGAACGGTTATACATGATTAATGTATGAAGAATGATCAAAAAAAGTCATCAAACAGATTAATAAGAAAGATGTTAAAAGAGTTGGAAAAGATTGAACAAAGTTTGGATGAAGAAAGAAGGCTTAGAAGCATTTTAAGAATGCCAAGTGTTGGTCGGAAAACAACCCTAGAGGGTGGTGAATAGGGTTTTAAAAACTTAATGCAGAATTAAAACGTTTTTAAAATGTTTAAGCAAAACAACTTAGCTAAGCAACAATATCAAGGAAATAATCAATTTCAAGTAATCAATCATAAGACAAGCAAATAAGTAATATCAAAATACAAGTAATAATATAGTAATAAAAAAATAGCTTGAGTTTAGAAAGATTAAACCAATTTGAAGCTCAAGACTTTTTGTCCTCACGGTTCAGTTTCCTAAACCATACGTCCGCGCTCGGTTAGTTTCCCGAGAATTTTCACTATTCAATCTTCTTCGGGTGAAGATCAAACCTCGATACAAATGTTGTTATGCACACAACACTCACAATGTAGCTATACCCACTATACTTCTCACAACATACGCTCTCTTGCTTTACAAAGAGACAAACTCTCTTTTGAAATGAAGAATGAATTGTTTGTGATACACGCCAATAAAATAACTCTCAAGTGTATTTGAAGATTACAAATGAAGCTCACACTAGAGTTATCAAGATTGATCAAAAATATATAGCTCAAAAGATAAAAGATTGATCAAAATGTGTTCTTGAATTTTTGTATATTTGAATATATGAATAATAGAGTATAAGAATGATTCAAGGTATGTCAAAACATGTCTAGGACCTCATATATATAGCTTGAAAAATCATATGGACGTTAGGGGTGATTAAGAAAGGTTTTGGGTCAAAGGTATACATTTTTAAACTTTCCAACAGTTAGTTTTGACAAAAAATTCAAATTTATTTTGATAATTTCTCCCAATTTGACCATTGGATCATGCTCAAATTTTATTCAAACGTTCTAAGAGATGTTGTCTAACTACTGTAAAAATTTCAAAATGATCGGAGTCTGGGAAGGCCTCCATATTACCGTTAGATCAACACTGTGCGAAAATTGAGCGAATTTTAAATGAAAAATAAAAACATTTTTGCAATTTAACAATTTAGTTCCAAATACAATTCTAATGATTTTTGAACCTCAAAGATATATTTCTAAGATACCAATTTTTATTAGAACTTAAAATATGATCATTTAAAATTAATATGAATTTATTTTGAAACTCAGTCTTTGTAAAATGATGTTTTTCAAATAAATTCAATTTCAAGCTTGTATGAATCAATCTTTAAAAGATGCATGAATACGTTTGAGCTATAAGGATTTGATTAAAAAAGTAACTTTACATAAATCTTAAGCACCTACTCAATTACTGAATTAACGAGTTTTCGAATGCTTTGATTTATTTCTTCGGATTGATCTTCATTTGAAGCTTTTTCTTTGAAGCTTTTCATATAGTCTTTTGATCATTTAAGCTTCATGATTTGCATTGAGAGATTTGATCTTCCTTGTCTTGTCCAATGATCGAATAGTGAAAAATTGATCATTGTCATGTTTTTCTTGAATTTTTCAAGTAAATAAACTGTATACTTATATCAAGAAACATGTTAAATTACACATGATTGATTTATTGTTATCATCAAAATACGATTAAGACCTTAGGTCAACACCAAGATCGATCTTGGCCTTTGCAAGATCGATCTTCGGTCTTACCAACATAAACAAATAAGATCCTGAGAGCTTCCAAGATCGATCTTGCCCACTTGCCACCATTAGCCATGAAGCAAGATTGATCTTGTTTGAAGCAAGATCAATCTTGGTCCCCTACAGATTATTCTTCCCACTTGTCCACTTGCCAAGCTTTCCCACTTAAATTCAACACATCAAGACAACTTGCCCACTTAAATTCAACACATCAAGACAACTTGCCCACTTGTCTTCTACCTACTCCTACTCCATGTGCATCTATAAATAGAGAGCAAGGGCCAAGCATAATGACAACAACTTTTAGTTGGAGATTAATTTCTTGTAATTGAGAGAAAATCAAAAGAGAGAAATATAGTGAAATATTCTTTTTCTTCTTATATTCTCTTTCATTTGTAATAGACTCATTCCATATCTGTTAATATAAGTGTTCCTTTTATTCGACTCCATCTTTAACATGTTTTCATCATCTATGGAAGGGTGAATCACCTAGCCAAGGCTAGGGAGTGAGTTTGTTGTAAAGGAAAGCATGGTTAAGTTTCCAATTGTTTAAAAGTTTTATGCCTAGTGTTGTCAAATAATTATGCTTGTTATCTATAATCATGCTCCATATTCTTCTATGGCTTAAAACACCATAAAGAATATGGAATATCCATTTTAATCTCTTTGCCTCCTTATGCCATGTATATGGAGTTCTTTGGTGATGAATGGACATGTTTAGTACGCTACTGAAACTTAGACTTTTTATGCCATGTATAATTAATACTAGTTAAATCATTCGTATATAAACAAATTACCTCAAGTAAGCATATATTATTCAACAACCACCATATTAAATGGATGGCTATGCTATTAATATAAAATTAGACAAGTTTGTTTCAAATATGGTCACATCTTGTGGCTAAGTGTGAAGTATGGTTTTATTTTCCTTTGTCACCTACATCACTAAAACACACTTTGTGTCTATATTTAAGAACTCTTTAATTGCTCATTTGGTCCTTTAAATGTGATGTTTGTCTTCCCTCATAATGTAGCCTAGTGGAGTTGGATTGGTTGTATTTCCTCGAAATCTTTTACTGCCAACGTCTAAGCTTCTTATTGATAAGCAAACATAGAACACACTAAAGTGAATGAATTAGCCGAATTGGATTCATAAACCATGATTACCAAGAACAAAAAATAAACCCCTAAAGCCTTTGCTTTCTTTTAATACAAGAATATTCGCAACACTTTTAAGTTTCGTTTTTACATATTTTCACAAAACAATTTTAATCAATCAAACATTATTATATAAACACGTGACCTACAAAGATTTAGCCCCCTATCTGTGGTTCGACACTCGGACTTCCGAAATACTATATTACAACTTGACCGCCTACAATTGGGTGTATTCGATTGCACTATTTCAAGCGCGTCTGTCACCAAGGGGGGATGGCGTCTAAAGCGCGGGTTCTCACAAAAGCATCTATAGAAAAATATGAATTACTAAACACACACAAAAACACATATTTATCATGATAGAAAAGCAAACCACACTCTACCTTCTGCAATTTTAAATGAAGTCAACAGAAACTCCCACAACAATTTTGTTAGAATAATAATAAAGATAATGGGAAGATGATGGCTGTGAATTATTTGATGGCTGAGAATGATGGCTTTGGTGATGGGCAGAGTTGATGATAGCAAGAGGATTTTAAAATCGCTCTGATACTATGTTAGAATAATAACAAAGATGGGAGAAGGACTATTTTGTATTAAGATTGGATGATTCAATAATATAATAGAAGGCCCTTTATATAGGGTCAAGATAGACAACAAATAAAGGAAAATGATGTTCTACAATATTCTAGAATCACGAGGAATAATCTACAATATTCTATAATATTCGAACACTACAATATTCAAATATTCTACAGTATCCTACATTATTGTAGAATCATGAAGAATAATCTACAATATTCTAACAAATTTAATATGCACTAGTTACGATAACGCTATACTTTTTACTAAATCAAACAAATCATAGTGTAATATTACTAACAACAATAATACTTTAAGAAGACCATTAACACTTGTTCTTCTAATTTGTTTTTAATGCTAAAAGTTTTGCCTTGTAAAATTTTGGGTTTTTTATTTTCCTAAAAGTTGCTTGTTCTCGATTATTTTTGCATTCATATTTTTTTTCTCTTCAAGGACTCTATCATACTCTCTATTAACAGTTCTATAGCAATTTGTGTAGTACTCCATGTTAGAGAAGTTGATGTCATGCTCTTAAAATTTGTATTTTTTCCTTTAAGTATAAAATTGCATCAAGTACGACATTTTGGATACTTTCACTCCTTCAAGTGGAGAGTTTACCCTCAAATACCTTGGTTTCTTCATTTTCAGTAATTGTGAGCTCAATATAAGCTTGAATTAACCCATCTCCTTGTACTTTATAACCAAAGCAATGACGTCTTTGTTATTTGGAAAACAACCATAAAGGGTGGTGAATAAGGTTTTAAAACAAAAATTGTGGAATTAAAATTTTCCAAGATATTGTATGATCGAAGAGCAAATACAAATCTATATATCAAGGAAGCTTTCAAGGTAATCAAACACAATAATAAGAGAAAGTATAAATAATGATAATTAAAGAGCTTGAGTTGAGAAAGACAAAACCGAATTAGTCAACGATATTTTGTTTACGTGATTCAGTTGTTTAGACCATACGTCCGCATACGGGTAATTCCCCTGAAAAATTCCACTAAATGATTTTCTTACGGGTGAAAATTAAACCTCCATAGAAAATGTAATTCTCCCCACTACACTTCTCACAAGAACGCTCTTGCTCAAACAATGAGAAAACTCTCAAATAAATAATAAGATTGTTTGGTGACACACACCAATGATATACTATTTTATATGTTTATCATTGCCAGATGGACTCTAATGAGGAATCAAACAATACAATATACACAACTACAGGCTTAATGGGAGACCTTGTGCATTTGACACCAAATATTTCAACAAATTATTGGTTTTGATGAATTAGAATAAGTGACCATGGAGAATGTGTTGTACTATTTAAGTCATTGATGGCCTCTAGTAAGGACTTAAACAATGATATTAGTATACCAATATAACTTATAAAGCATAACAATATGCTAACTAATTTGTCTCCAACTTGGCTAGCTCATTTATTTAATACATGTTTTCTTTTTTTTCCTTTATATCTAGAAACGGTACATTACACTAAAAATACAAAGTAATAATTTAAATTATTAAAGGAATCTACTTTAAATTATTTCGCCTAGAGCCCCAAGCAGTCCACGAACACCTGTCACTCATCCTGGCGGCATAGAGTTATGGAATTTCTCCTTTTTTTGGGTTACACCCATAAACGCCACCGGCACTTCGACATTCAGTTCTACATTTTCCATTTTCACATATAACTCTGGGGAACAAAAATTTCAAACCTGAAATTAACAAAATGATAAACGATAAATTATAAGATTGAGAGAGAGAGAAATGCTAACCACACAATAAGGATAAGTAAAGTATGCGCGCTTGTAAATCAAATTGTTGTGATTTTTTAAATATGTTTATCATTGCTCGTAATAAAATTGCGTAATGGATAAAAATTGTCACCCCCTTGTAATTGAGAAAAAAAAGTGATTATTTTGAGCCCTAGGTGAAATGTTTAAAATCATTTTAATTTCTCTAACACTTAATATATATATATATATATATATTAAGTATATTTCCTATACGGACCGGGACCTTTAGCACAGTTTTCCGTCCTGAATAAATTGGATATGTGTTTTTAGCAACAGAAAACTGGCGCTAAAGGTCCCTGTCCGTACGGACCGGTCCACATAGGAAATTTTCCGTATATATAATAGATCGAATTCATTTCTTTATTGGCATAATATGGCTAAAATATTATGCACCGTATATTTTCGCTCATTTTATTTAAAAATCCATGGTATGTGTGTAAATATAAATAGATATCTATATCGTTTTATAAATCTTTATTTAGATTTTTCAAATGTAGACTAGTGAGGTACAAACGTGTATAAGATTATATTTTCTTCTGTTAGATTATATTTTGGGTGATGATATTGGCACCCCTAAAAACACTTGGTAACACTCCCACTTTTATTCGGTCCTTCGCAACCGAGTAAGGTATCTGTTACTCGTTTCTTGAGGGCCGAGTAATAGCTTATATACTCAATCCTTGACAATCGAGTAAGGCATTATCAAATTTATACTCAGTCCTTCACAACCGAATAACATATACTTTATTCGGTTGTCAATGACCGAATGAAAAGTGAGAATATTTTCAAGAGATATTGGGGGTACCAATATCTCCACCCTATATTTTTCCATCAATGAAACAAATAACATGGTGGATTTTGGACTAAAATGACAAAAACATTAAATTCTGTGGAGGAGACTAAGAAAAGTAAAACTTTATACACCAAAGGAAAATCGGTCAAATTTTAAAGGTGTAAATAACTAGCGAATAATCGATAAACCAAATGTGTTTGTTTGCAAAATAAACATTAAAAAACCAACTATTTTGTGAAAGCTAGCTTTATAATATAATACCATTGTGCCAAACGAAATATAATGAATAAGAATCATCATATATAAATGAAGTTTTCTAAATTTTCATTTACACCATAATTTATTTATTGTAAAACTCATGTACGTGGTGGTGTAATTGAACTTGTTTCGCCAAAGATTTATTTGATTATGTCTTGAAAAGAAAATGGCGCTCTTATTTTAAGGAATACGGAAGAAAATTTAGCAGCATCTTAATTGTTTTTATAAATAATGTTTTATATTTTTCTAGAGTAGCTAGTAAGAGAAAAAACATTACTAACCACATGTTGCTGACGAGAGTACAAGGATGATGAGAATAATAAGATAGGTGATATTGTTGAACTTCATTTTTCCTTCTTTGAAATAATAGATTTGCTCTTTTGTTCTACTTGCCTAATTACAACTATGCTATTAAACTTTGGCAAAACTCTCCTTTTATAGAAGATAATGTTAGCTCAATCCTACTCCCTATTAATACTTTTAAATAAAGAGTAATGATAAATGTATAAGTAACCATTGAGTGTGGTTTAGTGGTCATGACACTAGGATCAGCACCATGTCAAATTCCGCCAATTGTAAAAAAATGTGGTGGCCCGTGGCGTACTCTCCCGTGAGCAAAGATTAGTCGGGGTGCGCAAAAACTGGGCTGAACACTATGTGGCTTAGACCAAAGAAAAAGGATAAATGTATAATTGATGAAAGACCAAATTATGTGTCAAAAAAGGTATTATTTATTGTGTAGGGTCTATTTAAAGCATTTATCAATGAACTTTCTGAGATATTATTTGGTTGATATAGTAATTTTGTCATTTAATTTAGTTTATTTATCACTACTCTTAAATAAATAAAATACATTATTTATTTCAAATTAACATTAACACACTTCTTTTCATAATCTTTTAAGTTAATAAGTCCATAAGATTCATGCTTTGTCCCAGTAGTTAAGAGTATTTATTCACACGAATCGCCACAGTTCAACTCCCCTCCACAAATACCACTCAAATCTCTCATCGCTTCTATATAAAAGAAAAAGGAAAAATGGAAAAAAAAAAAAAAAAGGTTAATATGCCTATAATTTTCGTTATGAAATTGGTAAAGTTTTAAAACACTTCCAACAATTATAAAAGTTAATGATGACCCCTCAAATTCTAGTCAAATTATTGAAGCTTCGTATCTAAAGAGAAATCTACTTTTTCGTTTGCAATGATAAATTTAAAGATAGCATAATGCAAAATACTAAAAAGCTTATAAGAAATTTCGCCCCTATTGTAAATTTGTAATTCCCCGCACGTCCTATTTTTCATTTTTCGAGGAGGTGTGATTATCTAATGGCCCGTTTGATAAAAATATGAAAAATAAAAATAAAAATAGTTAATTTTTGTAAGAAGTTGAAAAATAAGTTGAATCATGTGGGGAGATGTTTTCTTATTTTGTTACTTTTTTCATAAAGAAATTTCTTTGGTGGTTGAGGAACAAAAAAATATGAAAGATGTAGGACATCTATTCATTAAATGAGCAGGAGATGGAGGATATCTTAATTATCACACGACTCAATTTATTTTTCAACTTAATAAAATCAAGTTTTTTTTTTAATTTTCCTTTTTCATGTTATTATCGAACGAACCGAGTGTTCACAACTCTCTCACAAATGAATTGTTGAATTTGTTACGAATTTTGTGATTTACTGTAGCAAGAGAAAAAGAAAACGGAAAGTCAAAAGTTAGAATTTCGTTTGCAAAGTCAAAAGTTAAAGTTATAAGTAAGTTTTTTGCCAAGCAATCCTCTGTAAAAAAAGTTCTACCTATGTTCATTCCATTTATACATATTTACTAATTTTAAAGTTGGTGGACTTCATTAATTTTAGTGTATAAATAGAGACGAGTATATAAAAGTCATTTGCAGCAAAAAAAGAGAGAAAAAGTGAAAATTCTCGTGTGAGTTATTTTGTAAGATCATTTATTTTATACACTTAATTTCTTAGAGCAAATTTGTGTACGTGTAAAACAAAGGGTAAGAGAACACATATCTTGTAAAGTATGTTTTGTTATTATTTGAATATATATATGAATAGTAAAATCGGGCTCGATCTACATTAATTAGGGATGATTATTGATACTAAGTAATTCTTGGTGTATCTTATTTATAAGTGTAATTTTGTTCCTATACTCGTTTCATCGTAAAGACATTTTTTTTTTTCAAACGTATAAAAACTATTGTATTATTACATTGTAATAATAATATTGTATTTTTCTATGGTTAGCATAAAGAATTGTGTCCTTATTCGAAAATGCAACTAGAAGGGAATTTTATTTTGAGCCTTTTTGTTTGGTATTTTAATAGAATTTTTTTTAATTTTTACTTGGTAAATGTATTTTAATAGAATTATTAAAGACACATTTGTCGGAAAAAAACAAAAAAAAAATTGTGTTTTTAATTTATTCTACAAATATCACTCTTTACATTTAATTTAATAAACAACCGTTATTTATAATTTACCACCTGAAAGTTTGACCACTTTTATACTTTCATCCATAAATTTCATTATACATTATACCCGTCTTTATAGTTTGCTCATATTTTAACTTTAGCCTAGCACACAACCCGCCATTAGAAGTTTGAACGAAAAATGCCACGTGTCACTTTAATCTTCAAGCTACGTCAGTTGCACATGACATTTTGTGTCAAAGAAACAAATGCTCTATTAGAATTTAGAATAAAATAAAAATGAGATCAAACTTTAAAGATGATTACAGCACAAAATGAATTTCATAAATGAAAGTAAAAAAAAGGTCAAATTTCATGAGAATAAACTTTAAGTAACTCATAAGATAAGAAAATCCCTTTAGCTTGTAACCTTTTCTTTATTATACAGCAAAAATCCTTTTTTGTTTAAATATATTAGCAATGTTTCACACCGCTAAAGACTTTGAAAGTCTTCTTGAACTTAGTCCACTTACTTTTGTTGTTTTTTCAATTGGACTTAGCAGAGGTACTCATTTCCATTGCCACTAACTAATTGCTACATAAATCCATATTAAGAAAAATATGCCGCCACTAATATAACATTTGTCAAAATTAAAATCCTAATTTATGGTACATATGGTATATTTTGAAAAATATGCCACCACTAACCTAACATTTTGTCAAAATTAAGTGGTTTCATGAGTTGTTCATATCTTATATATATTGGAGAGTTTTTAATTTGTATTTAATAATTAGTTTTGATATGCGATACATTCCTAATTCTGTGGAATTTGAACGTAGGAAATTAAAGAAGAGATTTTCTTGATTCTCGATTGTTTAAGGTACTTTTATTTTCGATATTACTAAAAAAGAAGTTTACACTTTAGATTTTCGTTTTCCAATACGTTTATAGTATATATACACATATATAATTTGTTTATTGAGATAATAGTTAGGTTTATTACACAGTGCTAATATCGGCTGACATAATATAATAATGAGTAAAGTATAAGGAGTTTTATTCACCGATGTAACTAAAACATTTTTTTATGCACAGTTTGCACTCTCCCCTTTTTGAAGAAGTTTAATTTTGGCAGAATTATTTATTGATATATTTTTTATAATCTCTCTATATGAAATAATTAGCCCACCGAAAGGTAAAGAACCACTCAATTAGTTTATTTATTTACTTTTCTTCATAATCCAAAGTAATCATGTGTTAAGATTTGGTCTTATATTTCATTGAAGTAGCTCTACCTATCTAAAAGTAGGTCCAATTTGTGTCACAAAAGAATAAAGTTTTTAATTTACTTCTTTTTATCCTATGAAATTTGAGAGGACTTTTAACATTTATTTGAAGTGTACATAAAGCATATATAAGTCATCTCTCGTGCATAGCACGTGGTTTATATGCTTTTTTATACCATCATTTCTTTATCCAATATTAATTGTGACATGAAACAAACTCTCCAAAATTATTTACACTTCTTTAAAAAAAATTATATACTATCATTACCATAATAAAATGCAATATTTATTAAGATTTACATTTACTACCACATTCACCGCTAACACTAAATGACTATACGTAAAAGAGTTGTAATCTTTACCAAGTACTATGCTTTAATTAATTTTAAGATGCAAGTATTCATACTTTACAGTAATACATAATATAGTATCATGCATTGTGATGCAATGCGTGTTGGACATGCTTCCCCTCCATTACCCTTCCATCCACCGGCGTACATAGGAATTCAAATCAGGGGCGAACTTTAGAGGTTTTGAAAATTTTTTAAGTAGTGCTTCAATGACAAAATGGAAATATTAATTATATGTATGTATATACTTGATATCTTACATAGTGAAAATATTAAAATCACAATATATTAATTACAATCATCTTCAAGATTTCATTTTTGCGCTGCTTATAGAGGACAGAGAGATGGCGGTGGTGCTATGTTAGGCTATAGAAGAAGGGTATACATATCATTGTGTTGATCCCAATAAAACACCGTAACCCTCTCCTTTTGGATCCTATAGAAGAAGGGGTGGGGGTTTAGCATCATGCTTTTCCCTTTAGTGGTTAAAATGCAAAAGAGTGCCATTTAAGGGGAATTTACTACAATTACTCTCACTATTTTAACTGAAGTTTAAATATTACATGAATAGCCTTTCCAGTTATGAAAATTTAGACAAAAACCCCTCATACTTAGAAAAAATTTAAAAGTCCAAGTGGTGGCCTCTGCCCCCCTTCGTCATAAGGTGTACGTGCACTCTCATCTAATTTCGTCCAATGGGGTCTAATTCGATATCTAAATGGATAATTTTTTTCATTAAACTTTGTGGAGATAATTTTTATAATGAGTAGGTCAATTTCATAAAATTCATCAAAAAAATCAAACCTAAAGTGAGTGAGATGATCATCTAAAATTTTAATGATAAAAAATAAACGTATATATTGATATTTTAGTACACCTACTTCCGATTTGAATTTCTTGATGAAATTTTGTGAGGATGATTTACTCATTGTAGAGATCATCTCCATCAAATTTTTTGAAAAATAAATTATCCATTCAGGTCTCAAATTAGACCCCATTAAATGAATTTGAATGAATAGAGTAGTGAAGATGTGCTAAGTCCGTGCGTGTAACTACCATAAATAAAATGATTTATAAGTGACCAACAATTTGTATTATCTTTGTGCCTGTGCTATTGTATTTGAATATGTATTTTACGATTTTGCATTACATTTCTTTAAAGTAGCTCTAATACACATGGAAGTTGCTCCAATTTGAGTCGCAAAAATATGTACACGTGCACTTCGTGCGCCTTGGTTTGTCTTTGAGTAAGATATTAAATGATATTTACTAAATCTAACAACTAGAAGAAAAAAATTATTTTATCTACAACGTCTATCACCATGTGCATGTGTTGTTGCATTTGTCTGCATATGCTAAGATTTCTAATTAAATATATTAAGCTAAATTTTGCTCGTGTCGTATGATATGGTTAAACAAAGTAAAAATTATAATTAAAAATAAGGTGTACCAAGTAAATTAATGTCACTAACAAATAATGAAGGCACAAATTGAAATTTTAATTAAAGCAAATAAATGGTTGCACAAAATATATATTTATATAAGTTTATTACACAAAAGTGTTATAGAAAAAAAATCACGTACACCACTAAACATCCGAATATTGGATCAATGAAAATTGAAACTTTTTTTTATGTACCCGTATATCCACGTACAAAGGATCTTTCTCTGTAGACATTGATTAGTAAATTTCAAAAATCTAATTTTTTTTTTAAAAAAAATTGAGCTTTGATTTAAAAGTGACGATAATTTCAAGTTTTTTTCCATTAAAATGTTGAGGAGAGTTAAAGTGGGTAGAATAGTATAAATTTGAGTGTATATAGTTATCTTTCGATCATAAGTCATGTAAATGATTAAAATCTATAAATCTAGTTGCAACTTGCACTCTCTTAAATGAATTGAGTGTATATACTTTTATAGCCCGCGTTGTGTTAAGATACCGCTAGAACAAACCTTAGCACAAGCGTAAGATCGACTGGATAATTATACATATAATAATTAAAGAAACAAGCACCATTATTATTCAAGTAATACGAAAAACAAGAGATTAAAAAATAAAACAACTAACCAAGCACGCAAGCAATTAGGTGGTATCGGTAAAACTACCACTAATCTACCAGATGATAGCTATTATTGATGAGACCAATTACGAGTACAACGCGCAATGCAAACCCTAACTGTCAATTATAACTCTCAATATTATCTCTCAAATATACTCTCTAATCTAGCTAGTAAATAATACAATACAACTCATGAATAAAACCTATGACAAATAGTCTATTTATAAAATATAAATCATATGGGTTTAGGATTGCACAAAGCCAAAACCTACTATAAATTGGATAATACAAATCCAACTAGTATTTGGACAATACAAAGCCAATTAAGAATTGGATAATATAAAACCTAATAGGAATATGATTCTTATATAAAGCCAAATCTTCAATTCTCCACCTTGGCGATGTTCTACAAGACCCAAATGCACTACACCATCATCAATTCATTAAATAAGACCCTATCAAGCCTGCCAGTTCGTTAGGACCACCGCACCCCTAAGGGGCATCAACACCAAATGACATTGACCAATTAGAGTAATGCTTAAACTTGGCCAACGGGATAACTTTTGTCAACATATTTGTCGGATTATCTTTGGTGCCTATCTTAACTAGATTAGCAACACCGTTTTCAATAATTTCCCGGATGAAGTGATATCAGAAATCAATATACTTGGTTTTTCCATGATGAACTTGATTATTCGTCAAGTGAATTGCACTCTGACTGTCACAATGCACCATTACTTTTCTGGCTTCAAACCAAGATTTTTAACTAAACCACGGAGCTAGACAGCCTCTTTGACCGCCTCCGTTACAGCAATATATTTCGCTCCGTGGTAGATAATGCTACCACACTTTGAATCATTGACCTCCAACTCAACAGACCACTACCCAATATAAACATATAACCCATAGTCGATCTCCGCTTGTCTAGATTGCCAGCGTAGTCCGAATCCACAAAACCCTTAATAGTTGACATTTCAAAATTTTCAAATACCAACCCTTTGTCCATCGTACTCCGTAGATATCGTAGAACCCACTTAACGGCTTGCCAATGCGGTTTTTCAGGGTTCGCCATATGCCTACTAACGTTGCTGATAGCTTGAGTAATATCCGGTCGAGTGCATACCATGGCATACATCAAACTTTCAACCGCACTTGCATAAAGAACTTAAGCCATGTACTCCACTTTTGCCTCGGAGTTAGGAGTCATCGTTGCATAGAGTTTAAAGTGCGGTGCTAACGGGACACTCGCCGGTTTTGAGTTTTTCATCCCAAATCAAGCAACCACTTTCTCAAGATATTGCTTTTGTGTAAGACACAATCGTCACCTCTTCCTATCTCGCACGATCGCCATTCTCAAAAATTTTTGCTCTCAACCCAAATATTTTATCTCAAATTCCTTACTTAACTGAGCTTTCAATACCCTAATCTCCACCAAGCTCCAGGAAGCAATGAGTATATCGTCAACATATAGGAGTAAATAGATGATATTGCCATATTTGAGCTTTTTAAAGTAAACACAATGATCAAATTCGCTCAGAGTAAACTTCTATGCAATCATGAACGTGTCAAACCTCTTGTACCATTGACACGGGGACTGTTTTAATCTGTACAACGACTTTTGAAGTTTGCACACACTATTTTTTTTTACCAACAACTTTGAATCCCTCCGACTGAAAGATATAGATCTCTTCCTCTAGATCCCCATGCAAGAATACAGTTTTGACATCGAGTTGTTTAAGTTTGAGATCAAATTGCAGTACCATAGCCAATAATGCCCGGATCGAGGTGTGCTTTACAATCGGAGAGAACACTTCATTATAATCCACCCCTTCCTTTTGCCCATAACCTTGACTACTAACCTTGCTTTGAAACGAACACCGGACCCTAGAGCTTCGTTTTTCTTAGTGAAAACTTACTTGCACCTGATAGGTTTCTTTCCCTTTGGCAAATCGCATAGTTTTCAAGTTCGATTTTTTCGGAAAGACTCTATCTCATCTTCTATAGTCGCTTTCCACTTCGCATTCTTGCTAAAATCCATAACTTCCTGATACGAAGTCGCTCATCCCCATAACCTACTAATGCGTACGCCATCATGTCTTCATATCCATATCAAACCGGTGAGCTTCAAGCCCTAAACTCCCTTCCACTAGCCAAAGACCGAATCATTTGTTGTTGACCTAATTTTGCTATCAAAATCTCTGACCCTTCGCTAGGAGTTGTATTTTCCTCATTGAACTCCTCCACCGAATTCGTAACCTAAGTATTAACCGAAATTGTTTTCACCACTATCTTGCTCGCCCTGTTCTTCTTTTCAGCCGGGATTGGAAAATCACTTTTTGTCGGCGAGGTCATCTTGAGCATAGACGCCTTACCAAACGTCAAATTCCTACTAATCATAATTTTTTTGCTTTAAAGACACCACAATTTGTAACCTTTGAACCCATCACAAGAGCCTAAGAATATTGCCTTACGAGCCCTAGGGTCAATTTTCTCATCAGGAGTATGATAATAAGCCGGACAGCCAAAAATATGGATGTTGTTGTAACTAGTATGAGATCCAGTCCACACCTCCATAGGTGTTTTGTATTCCACTCCTGAGCATGGCAAACGATTAACCAAGAACGTAGCGTATGATAGGGTTTCGACCCAAAACCGCTTATCCAAGCTAACATTGGAAAGCATACACCGCACCTTTTCAAGGAGCCTACAATGCATCCTCTTTGCTATCCCGTTCTGTTGAGGTGTACCCTTAATTGTGAAGTGGCGAACGATACCTTCCCGTTGGCAGAAATGCTAAAAATGATCACAAGTGTACTTTTCGCCGTTGCCTGACCTGAACACTTTAACTTTTTTACCAATCTAGTTCTCAACCATCGCCTTTCACTTTAAGAACACATCAAAGACCTGGTCTTTATGCTTCATGGGATAACTTAAGTTCTCCTTAAGTAATCATCAACAAAAGTCACAAAGTAATGATTTTCACTCAAGGATTGAATCTTTGTCGGCCCCTAGACGTCTGTGTACACATAATCAAGTGCTCCTTTCGTGCAATGTACCACTGTCCCAAACTTTACTCGAGTTTGTTTTTCAAGCACATAATGCTCACAAAACTCTAGTTTGCAGCTTTTCGCACCCTCAAGTAGCCCTTACTTACTCAACACCGTCATAGCCTTCTCTCCAGCATGACCTAATCAGATATGCTATAATCTCATCGTGTCAATCTCTTCAATCATAACCGAAGCAAACCCAGTCACTGTGCATCCTTGAAAAAAATAGAGATTACCCTCATTTTTTTCTCGCATCACAACTATAGCACCGAAGAAAACTTTCAAGTTTTCACCCTCGAGTATCACACGATACCTATTGGAATCAAGAGTCCCTAAAGAGATCAAATTCTTCTTTAGATCAGGAACATACCGGACATTACTATAGAGTACGTACCACCCCATCGTGCATCTTTAGCCGAATTGTACCAATCCCTATTGTTTTACATGCATGGTCATTACCTATCAAAACTTTGCCTCAGTCAATCTCGGTGAAGGTATGGAACCATTTTCGGTTTGGGAACATGTGATACAAGTACCCGCTATCCAAGATCCATTCACTCGAAGAGCTAACCCGTAGAATCACAACCAATATACTATCAAAATCCTCATCTTTCAGTGTTGTTACCACATTAGCGTTATCCACCACCATTGGTTCTATTTGGACACTCCCGACGCATGTGTCCAGGTATTCTGCACTTGTGATAAATTATCTTACTCTTATCATCGGTCCCCGAGATTTTGATCACTACCTTTCCCGGTTTTCCCGTTTCTTCTTATCGCTTCTCCCCTAGTGAATAGCATATCTGAGTTGGATTCTCCTCTATCTTTCAAGCGCTTTTCATTAGCTAAGACGGTCGACAATACTAAATCGCATGTCACATTTTTCCTTCCCATGAATAAGTGTAGTTGTTAGATGATCATAGGATTCGGGGAGCAAATTAAAAAGTAAAATCGCCTTATCCTCATCATCAATCTCGACATCTAACCCCTATAAATATGAGATTATCTTGTTGAACCCGTCGAGATGATCGTTCATGGATGTACCTTTTGAAAATTCATACCAGAATATCTTCTTCTTCAAGTATAGACGATTCTTGATACTATTCGTCATATACTGATCATCCAGCTTCTTTCAAATTATCGAGGTAGATGTTTCACGCATCACATAGTATATTACATTTGGAGTAAGGTGTAAACGAATTGTACTACATGCTATCGTACTTAGCCCAATCGACATCGGACCACTTATCGGGATGAACTTTATTGGACAAGAATGTTGGATATCTAACACTGTCACACCGCAAAATTTGTCTTATTCCCGTCAAATCTCTCTATATCAAATTTGACCACAACCATCACCTTAGGAGCAGACGCCCCCTTCAAAGGTGGTGTATCTGTCACCTTGGCACCCCCTTTCAGTGTATCAATAGTAGACATCTCTAACTATCACACAACTATCTCAAGGAATAAACCTTCCTCTAATACCAAATTCTTGTGCTAAGATACCTCTAGAACAAGTCTTAGCACAAGCATAGGATCACCCGGACAATTATGCGTACAATAATTAAAGAAAAAAAGCGCAATTGATATTCAAACAATACGAAAAACAAGAGATTAAAGAAGAAAACAACTAACCAAGCACGCAAGTAATTAGGTGGTATCGGCAAAATCGCCATTAATCTACCAGGTGATAGTTATTATTGATGAGACCAATTCCAAGTACAACGCGCAAAGTAAACCTTGGCTGCCAATTAGAGCTCTCAATATTATCTCTCAAAGTACTCTCTAATCTAGCTAGAAAATAATACAATACAACTCATGAATAAAACCTATGACAAAGGGTATATTTATAGAGTATAAATTCTATGGGTCTAGGATTGCACAAAGCCAAAACCTACTATAAATTGGATAATACAAATTCAACTAGGATTTGGACAATACAAAGACAATTAAGAATTAGACAATATAAAACCTAATAGGAATATAATTCCTATACATAACCAAATCTTCAACCCGGTGCAGGGGAGATGATCCATTCCTCTCGAAAACTTTTGTATCATACGTGTTTGTATCCTTTTTATGCTATTATTTCTTTATCCAATATTAGCTATGATATTAATTAAATTCACGATCTTTTATTGTTCTTATTATAAATTTTTTGCTTGGAATAAAACAAATATTTATGTCAATAATTAGTCTCAAATCCATAGTTATATGGATAGTTCCTTACCATTTTATAACGCATTCATATATATGACCTTATATGTTTAACAATTTTTTTAAGGATAAATAATGAATATAATAAAGAAAAGATTGTACGCATCAAAGAAACGCTCCAAAATAATATATTTTACTCCGTAAAATTAATAATGATAAGTAATAGTATCATTACAATAATGAGGTCAAATACCAATTTTACCTATGTCCCACAACATTGTACATGTTGGACCACTGGATGACCTCCATATGGCACTTGACGTGGAGGCTAGAGTGCTTAACACGTGGCAGCTGTAAACAATCTTCAGGTTGACAAGTTCCTTTGACAATCACTAACCTGTAAATTTGAGTTTCAGAACTTATCTTCAGAGCTAACTTTTAGCATTGTGTAAATGCCATTTTTTGGCCTACAAGTTTTTGGAGTAATTTGAGTCAAAAAGTATTGTCCTTTTTTGTATCCAAATTGCATATCCCTTGGTTTTATTTTTGATGCCTCGAAGCCGTATCTGAGAAGATTTAATTGCAGAGCTAGAAATGGACAGGTATATTTTAATAATCCATTTTGATGGTGTCAAAATCTAGAAATAGATAATTAACCAATCAATAAGCGAATATCGGTGAATAAAAAATAAATGCGGCGCAATGATGAACACATGACCTTTTTTTTTAAGGTAGGTTCCCCCGGTAGCGCTTATGCTATTCCGGTAGTACGTCCTCCTTTCGTGTGTGCTTGCTTTGTATTAGCTCAAAGGCGATCAATTTGGATGATAATACAAGCTACCAACTTCTCTCTCTATAATTTCCTTAATTCTATTTATAAGTATAGAATTAAGATTACAAATATTTCAACAGAATAAATAATAAACTGTGTAGGAGAGAGAGTATATAAGGGTTGTTGGTATTTTTTGGAGTATGAAAATAGAGAGTATAAGACCCTTCTATTTTTTGGAGTATGAAAATAGAGAGTATAAGACCCTTCTATTTCTAGGGGGTATGAAAATAGAGAGTATATGACTCCTCTATTTTTTCTCGAATTGGTTTGTATTTGTATTGCCAATGGATTTATATCTCTTGGAAGAGATAAATGTATCTTAAGAGTGAAAGAAGATATGTTTTTGTTGTGTGTTGAATGAATGAATGAATGGTGGGGGGTATTTATAGGTAAATGGAGAATGGCAAAAATGTAAATTTGCTAAAAATAAAGGGCAAAATGGTCATTTTTGGTGGAGGTAGGTGAGATGTGGTAGGTAGGGTAGGTGAGATGTGATAGGTAGGGTAGGTGAGATGTGGTAGGTGTGGTAGGTGAGGAGGTAAAAATGAGATTTTACCGGGAGTAAAATTGGAATTTTACCGGAGGTAAAAAAATGTTGAAAATTACCTTTGTACGCCAATAGTAAAATTATTTTTTTTACTTTTATAGGCCAATGGTAAAATATTATTTACCCCATCACATTTTAATATATTTCCACATGAGTTCCAGAAATAAAAAAATGGTTTTAAATTTTTTTAATTGATTTGAATTGTATTTTTTTTTTGGGCTTGTGTACTTTTATTATCTATTTGATAGCCTTTTTGTCTAAATATGTTAATAGTCCTTGATGTCTTTTGATTAATGGTAGAGATCATGATTTATGTAAAATACAATGTTTAAATATGATTGGCTACACATGTGTTAATTAAATTCTTTATTTGCATTACACCAAAAATAGAAAATTGTGACTTTGGATCTTGCGGGATTTGTGATTACTATTGGCTGTCATAACGTTTGTGACTGTTATTGGCAGTCACAATGCTCAAATAGTTATAGATTTAATTATTAATGACTACTAATGATAGTCATAAATTTTAATGTTGTTTGTGACTATCTTTAACAGTCATAATGTCTTTTGTTTTTGACTTTTACTTCTTGTGAATATCATAGTCAGTTATTGTGGGAGGATAATTTTGGGCATGGGCTTCCGTAGAGGGTCCAAACCTATTTCTAAAATAACGGGCCAACTGGTGGACAGGGCCCATACACCAACTAGAATGCCCCCTGGCAGACCAATTTCCAACTTCATGTTGATCGGAATGAAGGCACGAGATAGTTAAGCTGGAGGATAATTAATGGGAAATAACTATCTCAATTAGTGTGAATAAGGCTTTGGCCACCTGTAATCTTAAAGTATTGATCAAGTCATACCTTTATAGTCATTTTAGTGTAGATTTAATAACCATGTAACCCTATCCTATACATATAAATAGGAAAGGGGGAAACCCATAGAATGGGGACTCATCTTTTATTACAGAACACTCACTCATTGTCTTTAAAAAAACACTTACTCCCACATTTTCTTAGTGGAAGAATTTAATCTCCATAATTGTAATCAACCTTAGGCCGTTAAAGCCAAGTGAAGATCACCATTACACACTATTAGGCCTCATTTGATTCCCGAATTTGAGCACTCAGGAAAGAAAAGTCTTTCCTTTCTTTTGTTTAATAAGCATAAATTCCAGAAACATTTTCCTGACAGAAGGGAAAGTAGAGGGTAAAGTCATTCCTATCAAAACTTATGGGATCAATTTTCCCTTATGATTTTCTAGCATTTAGTACAAAATTTTTGGACAACAATACCCCTACCTAAATACTTTGCATGCTTTACCAAACATAAGAAAGAAAACTTAACAGGAATTTTAGTTTCCCACCTCCATAGGAAAGATAAGGGAATTGATTTCCATTCCGTGAACCAAACGAGGCCTAAGGAAGGACGTACTACCATAGTGATTATAAGAGCCACCGGAGGAATCTACCCTCACAAACAAAAAATTCTTTCTCATTGCTATTAGTTCACTGTTCATCCCCATCACCTTTGCTAAATTTGATAACTGACTCTACTGGTTTGGGTTGATTCCGTCTCACTTGGGTTTGGTTAAACTTATACCACCCACAGTTATTAACATTAAAAACATTATGACTAAAACACATGACTCTTCTAAGCTGTCATAAAGTTTAAGCAAAATGACGGAGGGTGTATTACATTCAGATTTTAAAAGATTTTTATAGACTTTTTAAAATCCATGGATTCTTCTAAATTCATAAATTATTTTAAATCTGTATAGAGTTTAATAGATTTTAATTAATCTATACAGACTCTAACAGATTTTAAGGAATATCTTTAGTATTTCTATAGATTATAATAAATTCATTGATTCTTTTAACTATGGTAAAAACTTCAAAGGATAAATAATAAAAATAATTTTTGATTATGACTTTAAAGAAATAAGCAAATTATAAATCCACTGCAAATAGTTCGGATCGAGTGTAAAAACCTAATGGATTGTTTTTTTTTTTTTTTTGCCTTTTCTATTCAATTTTCATCTTCTGTCTAAAAAAATTCATAAAAGGGGAGAAAAAATCAAGGGGACTACCAAGTTAGAGCGAATGAAGTGGAGGGATTTAGATAGAGTGAATGAAGTAGAGGTATTTAAATAGATTATAAAAACGAATAAGAAATAATACATAGGATTTGGGAAAAGAACAGATTTTTAAAAAGAGAGAATGTAGTGGAAAGATTTAATAGATTATAGAGACAAGAAGAAATAATACTTAGTGTTTAGGAAAAAGATAGAAAAAAATCCATATGAAATCTTCCGCCTCATGAGAAGATTTGTTATTCATAAAAATACTCTCAAATCCATCAATTTAAAAAGTCCTTCAAAATTTATTGAGTTTTGAATATCATAATATTTTAAAAGACTATTTTAAATCTTAATTAAATATCACAAGATTTTAAAAGATTTTTTAAAATCCTAATTAAATACTATAAGATTTAAAAAACCTTTTTAAAATCCCAATTAAATACCCATTAACTTTCAAAATCCAAAAAAAATCCCCTTTGAATAATATTTCCAATGGTATAATCAAAATAACAATTATAATTAATTTTAACAATGTTGGCTAAAAACATTACCCAATGGTATAACCAAATGTTAGCAACCTTTTAACCAATAACCAAATCCACTCTATTTATAATCAAAGTTAACAACATTCTTCAATAACCAAAATGAGAGACCCACCAATTCTATTGAGTAAAAGAGAATCTTTTTAAATAAAAATCATATTTCCCTCTTTTTTTTTTGAAACAAAATTTAAATTAATTAATTTGTGACTGTTGGTCGGAAAATACCTTAAAGGGGGCGGTGAATAGGGATTTTAAACCAAAATAGGATTTTAAAATTAATTTTAAAATGGTTGTGTCTAAATTTATCAAGCGATCAACAACTAAGTAAATCCCAAGCACAATAAACAATATCACAATATAATAGAGTAAAGGATAGAAGGATAGAACCAATCAAAGTCGAGGATTTTTTTTCCACACGGTTCGGCTTGTTCCCCCTACTCCGCGCTCGGTTAGTTCCCCGAGAATTTCCACTATAACCGATCTCCTTCCGGGTGAAGATCAAACCTCTACAAGTGTATTCTTATCACACACTCTCACAAGTATTGAAAACACCTTCAATACTTTCACAAGATAACCATCTTGCTAATTCTATGAGATACACCTCTCACAAAAATGATTGGAACAAGTTTTGGTGACTAACACCAATGTACAATAGCTCTCGTGTATAATGAATTACAATTGAAGCTCACACTAAGAGATATCAAAATTGATCAATGAATATTAGCTCAAAGAATGAAAAGATTGATCAATAAATAGCTTGTGTACTTGAATAATGAAGATATGTGTAAAATGAGTTTATATGATCATTCAAGTTGTTAGAAATGAGTTTAAGAACTCATACTTATAGGTGGAAAAAGATTGTAGCCGTTTGTAGTGGATAAATAATTAATTGGGGCAAAATTGCACATTTAGCGAAGTTCCAACGGCTAGTTTTACTCAAGGGAGTCGGCTCCCTGAGTCTTCATGGAGTCGACTCCATGGCTTTTCCATGAGGGAGTCGGCTCCAGCATATCCATGGAGTCGGCTACATGGCACTGGTTTGGGAGGTTTTGTGCAATTTTTTAACTTTTGCATTTTGGCTCTAAATTTGATTTTAATGCTTGGGGAATGTCAAAAATATGTTTCCAAGACTTCTAAAATAGTTTTTGTGCCAAAAATCATTTATATAAAATTATAGTGAATTATTCAAGATGACTAGTTTTCGGTAAAATACGTTTTCAAGGATAAAACTAGTTTTGATCAATCTTGTCATGGTTAGAGCTTTTCATGAGCTATATAAATGATCAATGATATCTTTTACATAAAATCTAAGCACTCACTTAATATATAAATGCTTCGGTCTTCGTGATGCTTGAATTTCTTATGTGTATCTTCACTTGATTGATGCTCTTGGTTCTTTCTTGTTCTTGTTAGCTTGTAGGGCATATTGAGATCATTCTTGACTTTGTATATCACTTGTGAATCTCTAAAGTTGTTTTCTTGTGAATGAATGGCCGTTGCAGAGCTTGTGTGAGAGTATGATTGCTTTGGTTTGAAGTTACACTTGGTCGGAAGGTATTTCGGTTAAAGCGGCTATTATCAATGAACAACCGAGTTAAATAACACAATATTAACTTATTGTAATTATCAAAATAAGATTAATTGACTTTAAGGTCAACAATCTCCCCCTTTTTGATGATGACAATAGAGTTAATGTGTGTTTATAAAAAGATAAAAAAATATAAGCATGTGAATAATATGCTCCCCCTAAATAGGTGCATATATAAAAATTATACAAGTAATTAATGAAATGAAAAGTACTTGCATAGATAGGATAAGTTCAAACTTTAAACAAATAAAACACACTTCGTAGTTCTTGATAAGCATAAAAACAAACGATAGAAAATAAAGGAGTGTGTACCATTCTCACTCATGACACACACATAACATATGCTTCTCCCCCTTTTTCTTCATCAAAATGGTGGGAATCACTCTTGTGGAGGTGGCGGCGGCGGTTGATCCCATGGTTGCCAACCCGGAAAGATGTAGTCCGGATGGTAGTGTTGAAACGCCGTTTCAATCCGGTTGAACCGATGATGCATTTCTTGACGAGTATTGGTCAAGTTGATGTTGAGGTTGTTGATTGCATCCATGATTTGATCATGGCGGTTCATAGCTCTTGGTTGGCGAAGAGGAAAGTGATGTGGGGACTCTTGGTCTTCTTCTTGTTCATCTTCCTCGTCGTCATCGGATTGTTCTATGTCATTTGGATCATTAGGAATCCACAGACCATTTTCCAAGTGATAGTGCATGAGATGGAATACCCGTTCCGAGTAAATGTCATGTTCCGAAAGTTCATACCCATCCGTCTCGTCGTCCAAAGGAATATCAAAGTGCTTGAAGAGACGAGTTAAAACCATACCGAAGCCGAGTCCTCTATTTCCATGGCTCATAATCTCATAAAGTTTATCAAAGATTAGGCTAGCAAAATCAAGTTTATGAAGACTATGGATTGCCCAAGTAACGAAAAGATCAACATTGGTCACTTTGGAGTGACTACCCGTTCTAGGCAAAATGCAATAAGTTATGATGTGGTGAATGAGACGAGCATGAAGAGTAAGCATAGCAACAGAGATTCTATCATCCCAATTTCCTCCAACATTTCTAAAGCGCCTTTTTAAAAGAGGAGAAACAACATTTTGTCGGGTGTAACCAAAAATTCCTTCAAAATTTGAAGTAACGATAGTGGTATTTTGCCGATTAAATCCAAAAATCCGAGCAATATCATCTTTTGAAAATGTAATTAAAGTCCCTTTGACGTATGTTCTAAGAAGGGATCTATCCACTTCGCCTTCCGGAGTGATTGGGTGATGTAAATTAGCATAAAATAGCCTCACCAATCGAGGATAAATATCCTCCTTAATGCATAAGAAATTTAGGATTCCTTGCCTACGGAATACATGCATAATGCGTAAATCATTTTCAGAAAACAACACTTGATCGAAGAGTTTACCTTCGATTATTGCTCGATTTGCAAAATCATTGTGAAACCGGGCTTCAAGTTCATGGGTGAGGAAGAGAGGAGGCAAATCACCTTGCCCCGGTTGAGGAACATTCTCCGGTTCCCTAGTACGTCTCCTTGTATTCCTTCTTGAGTGAGATGCCATTGAAGTGTGAAATGGTGGGTTTGAGGGTTTTTTTAAAAAAAAATTGAAGAAAATTTGAAAATTTGAAATTTTGGAAGTTTAAGAATGAAGTGAGATTGAGGAAATAAGGTTTAGATGGATTTTTATATGGATTTTTGAGAGGAAATTTGTAGAAATTTGAGTTTGAAAAAGAGATTTGAATTTTGAAATGAGGGTTTGGTGTAGAGAGAGAAAGTAGTGATTTGGGTTGATTAAGGATGGATTATGAAAGATTTAAGGTGTATAAATGATGGATAGGTGAGTTAGTGTAATTATTTAGTAGAGATTTGAAGTAATTTGAAATTTTTGAAGGTTGAGAGGTGTAGAAATGGAGAAATTTCGTGGGTTGTGAAGATGGTGAAGAAGATATGTATATAAAGCTGTTGAGTCGACTCAGTGAAAATGAAGGGAGTCGACTGGGTCAAGGAGTCGGCTCCATGGGTACATGGGGAGTCGACTCCATGGGCATTTCAACAAGGATTTGTCAATTTTTTACCAATAAAAATTTTGCTTGCTAAACCAACATTAATTAAGCATACTACAACATAAAAACACTTGTTAAATACCATAATAACATGTAAAATTAATACAATTAAAATTAAACAAATATTTAAAATAAATTAGTATAAATGATGTATGCTAAAGCATAAGCTTTATTAATTTCTTTTTATGAACTTTTTGGAATAAACTAGATATCACAAGCTCTAGTCATACCAAGTTCACGTCGAATAGTACAAAAGCGGTTATCCGAAAGTGGTTTAGTAAAAATATCCGCAAATTGCGATTCGGTGCCAACGAATTCAATATCAACATCACCTTTTTGCACATGATCACGAATAAAATGATATCTTATCTCAATGTGCTTATGTAGACACCCCGATCCGTGACCCCCGCAAGAACCCTAACGACCTTCGAGAACTACTATTTTTGGAGTCTGGGACCCATCCGAGCACCAGAAACTACCCCGGGGGGTTTGTTGCGCGACAAACCTATTTTTATCAAAGATTGTCGCACGACATATCGCATTGTCGCGCGACAATCCCACCATGTCGCGCGACAATCCCTCTCTGCACCCGACCAACCACTTTCTGACACATCACAGTGTCAGAACCCATCACTTCAGCCGTTTGTCGCGCGACAAACAGATATGTCGCGCGACAAACAGATAAAGTTGGGAAATGTCGCGCGACAATCTCTCCCGGGCACTATAAATAGGCCAACACCCCCAAGGGTTCTGGACGGCAACTTCTCGCCACAATTTCTATACTAAAATTCCTTATTCTCTCTGATATTTTCTAATCTTTAAGCCTTCTCCGGAAGCATCTGCGATAACATTTATTTCTGCAAGAGTCTCGGATCTAATCTTGGCACCCGGTGTGCCACCTTCTAGAGTCAGACCGCTGGAAATATTTCTAAGAGGAAAAGCTAATATTCGCCGGAGGTCTTCTCTGCCGTATTATATTTTCTCTCTCTTATTCTTATATATATCGTCGGGAAGGTAACTAAAGTCTCTTCTAGTAATTAAATAAGATATTCGTATATTAGTTTTATTGTAGACTTGTTTAAAACTCGATTTTTTTAACGGGGCGCTGCCCCGTACCCCGCGACCTAACCGGGCAGGTCGATCCCCGTCCTAGTAAGCGAAGTGGCGACATAGTTGTGGTAGATTCCTAACGCGCTCGAAAATCAGGTTTTCATTAGTTATTTCCAGAAAGCAGTAGAATATCAGTAAAAGCATCCAAGTTTTCCAACATAGAATAAACATATAAGACCACTAGAGACCGAAAGGGCGGAATGGGTGCTTAACACCTTCCCAAACCGTAATATAGTTCCCGAACCCTATAGAATCCTGGTTTCGTAGACAAACGTGTAAAGAAAGGCTTATATGTAGCATTCCCTCTTATACAATCATTTTGTCCGTTTTCTCGTAAAACGTACTGGCGACTCTGAACGAACCCTCTTGCATCTAAAAATAGGATAGAGGGACTCCCGATATGAATTATCAACACGTAGAAGCAAATGGAACAACGGAATCCTTTTCGATGTTTCAGACGCCCACCAACGGGAACGAGAACCCGGGGGGGTCGCATTTGCGGATTCTCACAGCTTAGTACGTGAATGTTGTATGGGGTTCTTGGTCAAGCTAATAGCACTTGTGTTGTCACATTTTATGGGAATGTGGCTAAGACTAATTCCAAAGTCCTCTAGTTGTTGTTTAATGTACAAAGTTTGTGCACAACAACTTCCGGCCGCCACATATTCGGCTTCGGCCGTTGAAAGGGCCACCGAATTTTGTTTCTTGCTTGACCAAGATACTAGTGCGTGTCCTAGAAAATGACAAGTGCCACTAGTGCTTTTCCTATCGATTTTGCAACCGGCAAAATCCGCGTCGGAATAACTAATTAAGTCAAAGTTATTTTCTCTTGGGTACCACAAACCCAATGAACTAGTACCGGAAAGATAACGTAATATTCGTTTTACGGCAAGTAAGTGTGATTTTTTATGATCCGCTTGGAATCGTGCACAAAGACAAACACTAAACATAATATCCGGCCTAGATGCCGTTAAATATAATAAGCTACCAATCATACCTCGATATTTCTTGGTGTCCACACTTTTACCTTTTTCGTCTTTATCTAGCTTGAATGTTGAACTCATAGGGGTGCTCATAGACTTTGCGCCTTCCATGTCGAATTTCTTCAATAGTTCCTTCACGTACTTCTCTTGATTAATGAAAATGCCTTCTTTGCATTGTTTCACTTGTAATCCAAAGAAGTAGTTCATTTCTCCCATCATGCTCATTTCAAATTCCTTTTGCATACATATTGAAAAATCCTTACACAAATTCTCGTTAGTAGAACCAAATATAATATCATAAATTTGCACAAGTAGCATATCATTGGCATGATTCTTAATGAAAAAAGTAGTGTCTACCTTGCCTCTAACAAATTCATTAATAAGCAAAAATGAACTTAGTCTATCATACCATGCTCTAGGTGCTTGTTTTAAACCATATAAAGCTTTAGACAATTTAAATACATAATCCGGATAAACATGATTTTCAAAACCGGGAGGTTGTTTCACATAAACTTCCTCTTCAATAAAACCATTCAAGAAAGCACTTTTCACATCCATTTGATATAATTTAAAATTCTTAAAACATGAGTAAGCAAGTAGCATGCGAATAGCTTCTAGTCGTGCAACGGGTACATATGTTTCTTCATAGTCTATGCCCTCCTCTTGATTGTATCCTTGGGCAACAAGTCTAGCTTTATTTCTAACAATGACACCACTTTCATCCTTTTTGTTACGAAATACCCATTTGGTACCTATAATAGTATGATCTCTAGGTTTGGGAACAAGTGTCCACACTTTGTTTCTTTCAAATTGATTGAGCTCTTCTTGTATAGCCATCATCCAAGATTCATCTTGTTCGGCTTCATTTATGTTTTTAGGCTCATATTGAGAAACAAATGCCACATTATTGCATACATTTCTTAGAGATGATCTAGTCATAACCCTACTAGATGGCTCTCCAAGAATTTGATCAACAGGGTGATTAGATACAAATTTCCAACTCCTAGGTAAATCGTTCGAGTTTTGCTCGGTTGTATTTTCTAATTCCTTAGGAGGAACTTGAGCACTCGAGGTTTCTTCCTTAGATGTATCATTAATTTGAATATCCAAAACTTTTTGGATAATTTCAACATCATCATCGGAACATGCTATGGGTGAAAAAGGATTCGCTTCATCAAATACAACATGCATAGATTCTTGGACAACTAAACTTTTCTTATTAAAAACTCTATATGCTTTACTATTGGTGGCATATCCAAGAAAAATTCCTTCATTGGATTTGGCATCAAATTTTTCTAAGTGATCACGATCATTTAAAATGAAACATTTGCAACCAAAAACTTTAAAATATGCAATATTTGGTTTCTTGTCATTCCATAACTCATAAGGTGTCTTATCTAACCTTTTACGAATGATAGTGCGATTAATTGCATAACATGCGGTGTTAACGGCTTCCGCCCACAAATATTCCGGCAAAGAATGTTTATTTAGCATAGTCCTAGACATCTCTTTAAGAGATCTATTTTTTCTTTCAACAACACCATTTTGTTGAGGAGTTCTAGGTGCCGAAAAATTATGACTAATACCATGTTCATCACAAAAACTTTCAATATCAACATTATCAAATTCTCTACCTCTATCACTTCTAACACGCACAATGGAGGCACCTTTTTCATTTTGAACTTTTCTACAAAATTTTGCAAAGACATGTGGAGTTTCACTTTTGTGAGTGAGAAAGAACACCCAAGTAAATCTAGTATAGTCATCAACAATAACAAAAGTATATAATTTACCACCCATACTAGCAACCGAAGTTGGACTGAATAAATCAAGATGCAACATATCAAGAGGTCTAGATGTAGAAATATCTTTCTTAGATTTAAAAGAAGATTTATGTTGTTTACCAAGTTGGCATGCATCACAAATTTTATCTTTAGCAAATTTGGTTTGAGGCAATCCTCTAACAAGCTCTTTCTTAGACAGATTATGAATTAAGTCCATATTAGCATGTCCTAGTCGTCTATGCCATAGCCAAGATATATCATTAATGGCGGATAAACATTTAACATCTTGTTGTGATAAATCATCAAGTTTAAGAGTGTACACATTGTTATTTCTATATGCAATAAATAGAATGGAATCATCACTAACATTTTTAACAATACAACGATCGGATTTAAAAATTACTTTATAGCCTTTATCACATAGTTGACTAATGCTAAGCAAATTATGTTTCAAACCATCAACTAACAGAACATTATCAATGCATGTGGAATACTTACCAACCTTACCTATACCAATGATTTTTCCCTTGGCATTGTCCCCGAAAGTCACATTTCCTCCTTTCTTGGAAATAAGACTTAAGAAGTTGTTCTTGTCTCCCGTCATGTGCTTTGAGCAACCACTGTCCAAGAACCACTTCGTTTTGCTTCCTTTTGCTTTCAAGCATACCTACACCATAACTTTAAGTAACTTCTCCTTTGGTACCCAAAATGTGTTGGGTCCCTTCAGGTTAGCAAACATAATGGTTCCTTTTGGAACCCAAGCGAGCATCCTTTTAGAGAAACTTTTATTCCGATAAAAGCAATGATCCACATAATGTGTGTTTCTACCACAATAGGAGCAAAGATGAGTGGGATCATGCGGTAAGTATGTTTTGAAAAAGTTTTTATAGTCTTTTTGGTTATCCATTTGGTTATAACTTAAACCGGCTTGTCGAAAACACACCTTTGTATTCCTAATAATTTATCCAAGTTTTCCTTTCCTTTGGTGAACTTGGCTAAATTATTGGTTAAGTCATCCACTTGATCTTTTAATTTGATATTTTCTAACGCAAGCGTATTTGGAGTTTTTTTCTCCTTTCCTTTCTTCAAGGTTTTATTTTCATTTTGCAAAAACATATTTTCCTTCTCAAGATTATCACATTTGCTAGAAATAATCAAATTCTCCTTTTTGAGATTTGCATACATTTTAGACAAATTTTTGAACTTTTTATGCAATTTCTCAAACATATCATATAATTCTTCATAGTCATTTTCATCATGTATATCATTATTAATAGAGGAATTATCATCACTAGATGAGTCATAAGAAGAATGTACCTCGTCATCTCTTGCCATAAGACAAAGATTTGCCGTTTCCTCGTCGCTTGAATCGGCATTGGATTCACCTTCTTCGGAATCACTCCAAGTCCCTTTGAGTGCATGTCTTACTTGTTTGAAAGCTTTGTCTCTCCTATCTCTTCTTTCTTTCCTTCTAACCGGACAATTTGTTTTGAAATGTTCCGGTTCATGGCAATGGAAGCATTTCTTTTCTTCCTCATTATCAACTTTTGGTTGAGTAGATCGGTCATTGTTTCTTCTTGATGAGCGATCAAAGTTGTTTCCTTTTCCTTGAAACTTTTTCTTCTTGGCTAGAAATTTCATGAACTTTCTAGAGAGAAGAGCCATATCCTCATCTTCTATCATCAATTCTTCATCATCATCCAATTGAGTTGCTTTAAGAGCTAGTGATCTTTTGGCTTTTGAGTCACTCTCTTCTTCTCTCGCCAATTCCTTCTCATGGGTTTTAAATGAACCCAAGAGTTCATCCATGCTTAGCGTTTTGAGATTCTTGGCTTCTTGAATAGCCGTAACTTTCGGTCTCCACTTCTTGGGAAGAGTTCTAAGGATTTTTCGGATCTTGTCTTCATTTGAGTATTCCTTTCCAAGAAGATCTAAAGCATTAGTAATAATAGAGAACCTACTATACATAGAGGCAATTGTTTCATTAGGCTCCATTTTAAATAGTTCATAATCATGAACAAGCATGTTAATATTATCATCTTTAACTTGTGAAGTTCCTTCATAAGTAACTTCTAATTTATCCCAAATTTCTTTGGCGGATTTACAACTAGAGATTTTGTTGTATTCATCTATAGTCAATGCACAATGAAGAGCGTTTAAAGCTTTAGCATTAAATTGGATTTTCCTAATATCATTCTCATCATATTCGGAAATAGATTTGGGAGAAACTTTACCCTTTTCATCGATTTTGGTAATTTCATAGGGTCCAATTACCGTGACTTTCCATTGTTCAAAATCACTAGCTTGGAGAAAAGTGCACATACGACTTTTCCAATAACTATAATTTTTGCCATCAAATAGAGGCGGTCTAGTAGTGGAAGATCCTTCGTTGATACCGGTTCCTTGATAAATAGACATGATCGTAAACTTTAAGATCGTTAGATCAAAACAAGAGTACAACCTCTGATACCAATTGTTGGTCGAAAAATACCCTAGAGGGGGGGGGGTGAATATGGATTTTAAACCAAAATAGGATTTTAAAATTAATTTAAAAATGGTTGTGTCTAAATTTATCAAGCGATCAACAACTAAGTAAATTCCAAGCACAATAAACAATATCACAATATAATAGAGTAAAGGATAGAAGGATAGAACCAATCAAAGTCGAGGATTTTTTGTCCACACGGTTCGGCTTGTTCCCCCTACTCCGCGCTCGGTTAGTTCCCCGAGAATTTCTACTATAACCGATCTCCTTCCGGGTGAAGATCAAACCTCTACAAGTGTATTCTTATCACACACTCTCACAAGTATTGAAAACACCTTCAATACTTTCACAAGATAACCATCTTGCTAATTCTATGAGATACACCTCTCACAAAAATGATTGGAACAAGTTTTGGTGACTAACACCAATGTACAATAGCTCTCGTGTATAATGAATTACAATTGAAGCTCACACTAAGAGATATCAAAATTGATCAATGAATATTAGCTCAAAGAATGAAAAGATTGATCAATAAATAGCTTGTGTACTTGAATAATGAAGATATGTGTAAAATGAGTTTATATGATCATTCAAGTTGTTAGAAATGAGTTTAAGAACTCATATTTATAGGTGGAAAAAGATTGTAGCCGTTTGTAGTGGATAAATAATTAATTGGGGCAAAATTGCACATTTAGCGAAGTTCCAACAGCTAGTTTTACTCAAGGGAGTCGGCTCCCTGAGTCTTCATGGAGTCGACTCCATGGCTTTTCCATGAGGGAGTCGGCTCCAGCATATCCATGGAGTCGGCTACATGGCACTGGTTTGGGAGGTTTTGTGCAATTTTTTAACTTTTGCATTTTGGCTCTAAATTTGATTTTAATGCTTGGGGAATGTCAAAAATATGTTTCCAAGACTTCTAAAATAGTTTTTGTGCCAAAAATCATTTATATAAAATTATAGTGAATTATTCAAGATGACTAGTTTTCGGTAAAATACGTTTTCAAGGATAAAACTAGTTTTGATCAATCTTGTCATGGTTAGAGCTTTTCATGAGCTATATAAATGATCAATGATATCTTTTACATAAAATCTAAGCACTCACTTAATATATAAATGCTTCGGTCTTCGTGATGCTTGAATTTCTTATGTGTATCTTCACTTGATTGATGCTCTTGGTTCTTTCTTGTTCTTGTTAGCTTGTAGGGCATATTGAGATCATTCTTGACTTTGTATATCACTTTTGAATCTCTAAAGTTGTTTTCTTGTGAATGAATGGCCGTTGTAGAGCTTGTGTGAGAGTATGATTGCTTTGGTTTGAAGTTACACTTGGTCGGAAGGTATTTCGGTTAAAGTGGCTATTATCAATGAACAACCGAGTTAAATAATACAATATTAACTTATTGTAATTATCAAAATAAGATTAATTGACTTTAAGATCAACAGTGACCAATCAATATAATGGACCCACAAATTTGATTATTGAGAAAAAATAACCATTGTAGATGGCTACATTGTTAACTTTAATAACTTATTAAATGTGTAATCAAAAGTCATTTTGATTATTTCATTGGAGATGCTCTAAGACTAAAACATATGATTCTACTTTCTTTAAGCAAAACATTGAAGTTTAGTAATATACGTATGGTGAAATAAATATGATCCGATAATGGAACAAAAAAGTTTAACGTGTGATAATCTAAATCGACAAGTTTTGAACAACGGAAACGTATGTTCAATATATCTTAATGTTGCAAAAACTAAAAATAGACGGTATTTGACTAATTTGTTTTAAATTTTTTAAAGAATCTTTTAATCATATTTTTTGAACCTATTTTGATCTCGACAAATTATTTTTTTAACAAATTAAACTCAAGGTCGGATTTGAAAATAATCAAACCACTCATGTCAGTATGATTTAAAAATAGTCCAAAAATTAGACTGATGTATCGTGAAAACTCTTAAAAACAATAGATTGAGATAACCAATAATGTACGAACAATTTTTTTTTTTTTTTACATAATTCTATAGTCATAATGGATTTTGTTTAATTGATCTAGATTAATAGATTTTAACTATTAACTTTTTATTAAATTTTGAATTTATTATTTTAAGTTATGACATTTTTAATACAGACAAAATTATTGATAATAGATTTTAAATATTAAATTTTTATTAAATTTTGAATTTATTATTTTAAGTTATGGTATTTTTAACATAGACAAAGTTATTAGTTTATGCGAGTTTATTGTGGATATATTATTAGCATGAGTGTTTTAATTTTGATATAATGTATATATAAAACTTATTTAATGGTGTAAAAGTACTGCACACTATATAGTCTGTATATTTTTAATAAATAGATTCTTAGGGCCTGTTTGGTAGGTTTTTTTTCTTAAAATTTTAAAAACCCAACTCAAAATCAACTTTACTTTTACACTTCCTAAATTTTATTTACTTTATTTTCTCTCTCTAAAAAAACTTTTAAAACACCGTAACTTTAAATCCAAAAATCAAAATTAGATAAAAAAATATATATTTGAAACATACTAGTTGAGATCTATAAAATAAGATCCATTATGACTATTTTTTGAAATTTTTTATGAGATTTTTTAGTTGGTTGAAAAAAACTCAAATAAAAACCAAATTCACTTTTCAACAAACTTTCAAATTCTACAAACCACCATATTTTAAAAACTCATCTTAAAAACTTAACTAAAAACATCAACAAAACACCACCTTATAATTTTTAAATTTTTTTGATCAAATATAATATTTTATAATATAAATTTGACGTACAATAGTACAGAAATTATATACACTATAACATAATATTTTTAATTATTAAATTTAAATTTTGGTCAAAGTTATTTTATGATATAGACTAGGGTATACTCGTGCCATCCGGCACAGCGAAATAATAGAATAAAAAAGAGTAACGTGCTCTAAATCTAAATATAAATAGATAAATATCATTAGTTTATTTTGACAAACATTAACGGAAAATGTAAAAATAATCCAACAATGTATGGATTCTTAAATGTTACTCAATAATTTTTCTTGATTTTTTTTACATAATTTTATAGTCATGATGGATCTTGTTTAACTGATATTAATTAGTAGATTTTAAAAATTAAATTTTTATTAAATTTTGAATTTTCCATTTCAAGTTATAGTATTTTTAGTATAAACGATATTATTAGTTTGTGAGAGTTTATTATGTGTATATTATTGGTGTGAGTGTTTTAACTTTGATGTGATATTTTGATGTATGTATAAAACTCATTTAAGGGTGTAGAATCAATGCACACTATAACATGTGTATTTTTAACCATTAGATTCTTATATTTTTTAAGTCAAATTTGATATTTTATAATATAAATAATATAAATATAGATATAGATAGAGATGCATCACAAGGGAGCCCCAGATCACCTCTCATTCTTACTCTAGCCATCCAACAACTCTCACTCTCAGTCAAACAACTCTCACACAAATAGAAGATATGATTTACTTGAAGATTCAACACTCTAGCCATCCAACAATTCTCACTCTCAGTCAAACAACTCTCACACAAATCGAAGATATGATTTGCTTGAAGATTCAAACTCAATCCATACACAAATTGATGATTCAACATAAAACCTTACTCAAATAGAATTTGGGGCTCGGGATTTGTTTGCAATCTAATCAATGAAAAAAGGTTAGTATGATCCCTTAATCATCCACCCTTTTAATCTTCTTTATTGTTCTTTTTCATTTGCTCACAAATCTTGTTTGTTTGTCTTTTCTTTTTTTACCAATCGAAGGTTCAAATGAAAACCTCACTCGAATCGAATTAGGGGCCCGGGATTTCTTCACTTAGAATCTACAAAAAGGGTTAGTTCGATCCATTAATCATCCACCATTTTAATTTTCTTTACTGTTGTTTTTAATTTGCTTATAAATCTTGTTTGATTTTTTTCTTATCTTGTTATTTTTTTCTTTGATTTTATATATGTGTGTGTATATATATGCTCGGGGGTATGGGGGTTAAGGGGCTTACTGTCGTGGATGGGGGTGGGGATGGTGTGGGATGTACTGAGTGCATAAATCTATTTTTTTTTTCAAAAAAATTTAGTTTAAAGAAAAGAAAAGAATTTACTTTTATTTTATATATGTGTATTTGTATAATATATGCTCAGGGTATGGGGGTTAAGGGGCTTACTGTTGATTTTATATATGTGTATGTGTATATATATATGTGTATGTGTGTATATATATGCTCAGGGATATGGGGTTAAGGGGCTTACTTTTGATTTTATATATATGCGTGTGTATATATATATGCTCGTGGGTATGTTGCTGGTCATTACTTTCAACTCAATTTTTGTTTTCTTCCTTTGATTATATATATAGAGAGTACGTTTTCCATACGGACCGGGAATTTTAGCAACAGTTTTCGTTTCAAATACATTGGGGATATGTTTTTAGCGACGGAAACTGTCGTTAAAGGTCCCAGTTCGTACAGACCAGTCCGCATAGGAAATTTTCCGTATGTATATGCTCAGGGTATTGGGGTTGCGGGGCTTTCCCCAAATCTTTCGCTTCCATTTTTCTACTTATGAGTACACATTTATAGATTCTCAGGGATTGGGCGTTCACATGGCTGGAATACCTCCCTTCCACATACTCTAAAGGAGAATCAGTATGAACAAAATTTGAAAATACATGAAGGCATTGAAAAATTCAAGAAAGATAAACTAACACAAAAACCAACCTATTGCCATTTGGACCTACTAGTATATCACGTTTTCAAACTTGGGTTTTTACATAGATATAGTTTGGGGGTAGCTGTCGGGATGGATAGATTTAATTGCCAAGCTGGTTGCGCTTTGACATAGCAGAGTAATTTTGTGAAAAAAATTGAACTATATAGTTTGTATATTTCATACTAATTTAATAGTAGAATTACCCTAACGTGATTAGACTAGTTTGATTTTGTTAATAATTGTCTTTAGGGTTATTTGACAGAACTCTGAAATTATTTTCTACCCAAATGTGACGCTTCATATCATGTAACTGTAAACAAAAACCGCAGTAGTATTAAGGGCCCCTCCCTGAATGGGGAAACTAAAATTTCAGAGACTCAGGAAAATGTGATATATTTTTGTTCTCGAGACCCCAATGGAGAAACTAAAATTCAGAGAACCCCCAATAGAGTAAAATGTGATATATTATCTTACTCTTGATTAATATTTAATTTATAGCTGGGTTAAGATATTTTAGATGTACTATTGTACATTGGCTTGCTCTAGCCTAGCCTAGGGTATCATTATGATTTTTTGGGGATGTTTTTGTTAGTAATACTTTTGTGGTCTAAAAGAAAAATGTAATTACGGTACCATCTCTCTCTTAAAAACTTAAATCTGAAATCTAATTACAGTAGTAACAAGAGAGCTTATTTGTGAACCTTGGTTATGATATTTTTAGAGTAGAGGTAGATAGATTGAGGAGATCACGATTTCTTCTTGGTCGATCCATCTAACCCATCAGTCAATAACCATAGTAGCCCCATGTTGATTGTAGAGTTTGAAAATTAAGCTCAACTTGAAACAAACTATAGTATAGTATGTTAATATTTACTTATAATAATCCAAGTATAATTCTAAAATGTTGTTAAATCTTTGTTTGGTACTCATTTTTTCTTAGGTGCTAACACGTACCATCCTTGTACAACATTGAGAAAACCTTAATATGTAGAAATTCAACGAGTGCCTTTACTTGACCATTTTACAATAATAGAAAGCAGAACTCTTATATTCTTGATTAATAATTCCCGCTTTATACACATAAATATACATACATAAATAGGGACAG
>CM038465.1:28012271-28112271 GCA_021464415.1 Lonicera japonica | reverse complement strand
ATGGTTTGGATTGGATTATGCACACTTTTAGAACAAATTCTACAAATTGCCAAACATATATATATAACTAGCACATGTACAATGAAATTATCGATATGGGAAATTAATATAAACCCTAAAATCATTAGAAGTAAATTTTATAAAAGAATCTATATAAATTATTATTCAATAAAAACACATAATACAAAGTCGTGTTATTTTTATCTAACATGGCTCACAAGAACCACAAAATGATCGAACATGCATGGTTAAAATGTTCGATTACTAAAAGACACGTCCTAAGAGAAGTAAAAACCAAAAACAAATTCTCTCATTTTCACAAGGCAAAAACACGATCGGCACATGTATACACGATTAACACGACATTTTTCTAATTTCGTGACTATTTCATTACAAATTTTGAACATGGCACTGTAACGTGTTAAAAACTCTAAACACGAGAATGCGTACATCCTTCTTGTCAAATTCAAAACTACTTTTGATCAATTAGGTCATCTCCGATGGCTATTTCTATAAATTCATTTATATCGTATGTGTCACAGTTCTTTTATGTCTATTTAGCAACAATATTGGGTTGATATAAAAGCCTAGCTTCAAACAAAGTGTCTCAAATGGTGTTATATCTATTTTATTTTTAATCTTAGTTGTTGACACTTAAAGAATTAATTTGATTGACTAAGATGGTGGGAGTCTATTTAATTGTTGCCACATAGGACTAGATGGTGGGAGTCTATTTAATTGTTGCCACGTAGGACATAAATTTTTTATAAGCATTTCTACATGTAACAAAGTGATAGAAATTTCTCATGCAACTCACTGTTAATAATTTAAATTTATATTATAAAAATTTATATTGATAAAAATTATCATTAGAAATAGCCTTACACAATATATTTTCGGATCAATACTACACTTACTCACAAATTGTACAACTATTTTTATCAGGTGTATTACATGAGTTGTACCTTCACAAAATGTAAAAATTGTATAATTTATTTAATACGCCTGATAAAAAAATGGTAAAATTTATAAATAAAAAAATATTCTTTTCATATTTTCGTGTCATAGTTCGTACCCACAAGACTAGCCCCGGGTACGCGGTGCATGTGGTGTGTGTGGCCGGTGGGTGTCCCAACATACCCCTTTTCCGGAAAAAGGGAAGAATTTTCGCTCACCAAACAAGGTATAAAAGGAAAGAAAAATGTATTGGCCTGGAAATGAAAAAAAATTAAATAAATAAATTAGATTGAAATAAGCTTGAATTCTTACTAATTTTTCACACAATATTCAAATAATCATCATCTCCTTTTCCGGAACCTGATTTCTGTGGAGTCGCCCAAAAGATCTTATAGCAGCAGCAGATGATGATAGTATTGTAAGTATTTATTGATTCTTATAAATTAAAATCGATAGTTCTCCTGTAATTACGACGAAGCCGGGATTCAGTTTTTGGGGAGCAAAATGTTATGGGAGGCGAATTATTTTGTTATTAATAAATTAAATATTTATTTTCTACAATTATACTTTCAGCAGCAAAACTATTTGGCGCTACTTTTATACAACACAGTGACATCATTTTTACTACTAAATTTGTTTTGCTTTTACACATTTTCACAAGAACAAAAACATACTTTGTTGTTGTAAAGAATATTAATATTAAATCTTTTAGCTAATTTTTATATTTTTTTTTTATACAAGTAATACAAGGATACGACAAACGGGGTTCAAACCACGGAGGGAGGGGAAAGGGATAAGAGGGCCGTGGTTCGAATTAGAGATATAAAAGCCAGAGTTCACCACTTGATTAACATAATAGATATTACATAATTTAAAATTGTTTAATTTGTGAATTATCTAATTTGAGTGTTTATTATAAAAATGAACTAAAATATAAAGTCATAACCTAAAGTTGATATCTAAGATATTAAATAAGAAACTATAAAGATATGATTGAAATTACATAATTTATAACTATCATACAAGTTTATACAGAGAAAAACACGCCACAATTTTTTTTTCTTGAAATAAAAAAATTGTAATTTCTTAAGTTATAACGAAACAGTTATAAATAAAATAATTTTCGCAACCAAATGAATCAAATGTAATACTCATTTTTTAAACTTGTGGAAGTGCTTTCAAAACATAATATAGAGCTAAATAGTTGTATAGCAATATAAATTTTTAAATCCGACCCCGCAGCCCCTACCCCTTCGATTTATCAACTGTGTTTTCCTGATTTTTTTTTCCTTCTACTTTTGAGATTTAAAATATTAGTTATGTCCCAACAAACAAAATAATTATATATTAATTGTGACATCCTGTAAATAAAGAATGACTAGTAATTTGAGACGGTGAAGTAGTTGGGGAGTATTTTCTTAGAAGACTCATTAAGGTTGAAAGATCTACTTCATGTTGCTTTTTATTAAATCGGATCTTTATATTCCCTCATACGCTATGTTATAAAGAGGGAAACATTCACTTTAATAAAAATAAAATATACTCATTTGGAGGATTAAATAGATGAATTTTTTATAAAAATTTGTATAAATGATTTATAGAGTGAGTAGATTAACTCCACCACGAATTTCATAAAGAAATTCAACCTTGAAGTAAGTGTATGAAAAAATTATATATATATATATATGTGTGTGTGTGTGTGTGCGCGCGCATTTTTTGGCTATTGAAATATTTGAAGATCTTGTCACCCACTTTTAGGTTGAATTTTTTTTATAAAATTTAGTGGATGTGATCTATTTTTCATATAGATCATCTCTATAAATTTTTATTTATTTTTATCTATTTACCCTCCTCCAATGGATATCTCTTCGTTTTGTTAAAGTGATAAAATTCATCTTTATAGCCTAACTACTCATACATTAAGAGAGTTGATGTTTGATTTTTACACCATATTTTAAGTACGTTTATATTATTTTTTACATGATAATTAACAACATATCTCTTTATTATTTTAAAATTGATACTTTCATTTTGTCTCATACAAAAATCTAAAATAATATACTTTTATATTTAATATCCTTTATTATCACTAAAAAGTGGAGTTGTCTTGCTTGATGAGAAGACTGCTCTATTTATCTTTACGCTACATCGAATGTGGTCACTCGTCACGGACCAATTTGTTTAGGTTACACGGTTTGGACTTGCTTTGCTTGGATACTTTAGGATTCAGTGGGTGTAATGTAATTTGCTAGTTGCAATGAGCTAGTTTGGATATTTTCCATGAATTCGATATAGCGGACATGAATCTATTATTTATTTTGGGCTGGGGCGTGTAGACCACATGCTCCACTTTGTTCTCGGACCCGATCGGGCGCATTATTCGGGTCTGGTTATTTGTTCATATATAGAAGGTAATTATATACATGACAACTTTAAATTGCTTGTTTCGTTTACAGGATTATCTTTCTGATTTAACTGACAAGAACTAGGAACATCTTTTGGATGATGAGTGTGTGGTTTTTGATAACAAATTTTCAATTTCCGTCCTAGCTCTATCTACCACATCTATGGCGCCATTTTGCGTGCCATCTTATCGCCCCGGTGTTTTCGATCATCTGATTTTCGGATTTGCTACAACACCCCTAATGTTTGACTCATTCCCATTATTTTTCTATTCAATTTTGTCCAAGGAATTCAAATTATCAGATTAATAATGTGTTAGCTATAAGGCCAACCCGATAATAATAACATGTAATAAAAATTAACAATCTTTTTCATTATATGTTTAACTTTTTCTAGGCTAAGGAGTACTAATTAATAACAATTTTTATTTTAACTCTTTTTTGCCTCAGGGAAATGTTGTTATTATAAGACCCAAAACTTCTTCGGCTCAATCAAACTTCAACGGTATACGCTTAATCCTATGTTGTTCCTCTCATTTATATCTAAATGTTTCATCAGATTATAATGTTCAAATTCCATCGCCAACAATTTCAAATATGAAGGGCAGTTGTCTGAAATTGCAAAAGACTTTTTAGCGAGTAAATTCTTTGGCACGAATTAAAAACTAGTATGTATATACCACGGATAAACTAACAAAAGTATCCACATGTCCCTTGTCATGCTTGCCTTGTGTCATGGAAATTCATCACACGGATAAACTAACAAAAATGACAAATAATTGATCCCAAATTTCACTAGATCAAATTAAGAAGTTTGAAGAGATAGTTCTCATGTTTGCTTTTGAACATATTATAACTCGATTATATATATATACATATATATATATATATCTCACCTCCTTATCATTAATTAAATTCTGCATAAAGTATTGAGAATATGCCCGAAGAAGAAGCGATTTGTAGATTTTGTAACAACCGTTCAAGGGAGAGAATGATGTAATGTTAACATGCAAGTGCAACAAGAATACCCTTGCACATGAATCATGCAGTGACCAAAATAAAAATAATTGTGATGGATGTGTTTGAAAAATAATACAAGTAGGCGTACCTGTATACGCAGCGGATTTGATATGGATCTTGTGTGATTGGTCTTACAATACTCACGTTCTGTAGCGTTACGCGAACGTCTACTACTATGCCCACAGCTCCAAATACTCCTAACTGGGAACTCTAGAATGTGCATAGAAAATAGATGACGGCCACTTTTTAGTCTATTGTTGTGTATGTTGATTTAGGTCTCAAGACCTAAAATATATATATATATATATATATTAGGGTTAAAAGGGCGTAAACCCTAAAGCCCACTATGGGTGTCCTTGTTGGGCCATCCCAACAGGCACAAAACCCAACATCTCCCACTCACACATGGTGGGCAAATTATTGCATTTCCTTTCGCACCATTCTAGATTCCCCGTTCATACTTAGTAAATGAGTTGTGCAATCGCAAGCCACCTAAAAAGGTTAAACTTGGAGTACTATGCCAAATTCAAAAGAACCAGCATAGAACATCCTTATAGTGTCTCATTCTGCCCCTAACCTACTAAGCCACATTCAGATTAAGCGTCTCCAATCCCTCGAAGTCACATCTCGGATCAATGCTTAAGCATCTCCCGTTTTATCCTCACAGCTATGTCGGTATTTCGAGAAAGCGACATAACTTAGTACCAGTGATCATAAAACTTGAACGTGCTACTAAACAGTCATCCTTTCGCCCTCATATCACTTAGATTATGTTCAATTTCTTTCCCAACAATGTTCCTTTAGGCCGAATCAGTCTTGACCATATAATACACATATCAAAGTAGCATACACTAAACTTTCTCTTCGTGATACAGTCAAAAGTCACATAAGGCAAAATAGTAAAGGAACATACATATTGTATTAATCCATAAGGACTCACACGGTTAAGAAGCAGGGATTATTCTATCGCTTCCTTATATGGGTTGCCAAGTGCATGTAGTATGACTTAAATGCTACGATGGAGTTCTTTTTCAATAAAAAGCATATGTCACTACCAAAACCGTACAGATCTTAGTCTAGTCATTGTTAAGCGCCTAACCAAAAAATGCACTTATTCGCTTATCTTAGTGCCTAGTTAGAATTTTGTATCCGACTATCTACTAGTTATATATGGATAGTGGGGTATCTATATTTAGTCTTCAAAAGACTTAATCTTAACCCTTTCCAAGTCAACATTTCAATCAATGTCAGCTTAACTCGCTATCACAGCGCCACAAGCTTGACGCGTCTCATCTTTCCTCGCCCTTCAGGCGCCAAAGGCAATCACTCGTGTGAGAGAGTCGATCAATACCTGTTGACATACTCATACCATGATATCCCAATCATGGGTAATGTGTGTGCTAGCAGTTATATTAAAACAATAATATAAGAGCAATAAATTCCTAGAAATTTATTAATAATAATATCAATAATATCAAACATCCTACATGGTCAAAAAAAATCACAACCTACGTAACCCTAGACTCTTAACATGAGCCTGATAAATGTGTATAACTATGGGCTTAGTCAAGGGGTCTGTAACCATGCGACTAGTAGAGATATGTTTAAGGACTACCTCCTTTTGCGCAACCATGTCACGAAGAAAATGGTATCTAATGTTTATGTGTTTGGTTTTCCCATGATACTTAGGATCTTTGGAGTATGAAAAAGCTACCGAGCTATCATAGTATATAGTAACTGGCTCCAAAGCTCTTTTAACAATGCCAAACTCTCGAATGAATCTTTTTAACCAAACACCTTCTTGAATAGCAGTTGAACAAGCAACGTACTCTGCCTCCATCGTAGATAGTGCAATGCAAATCTCCTTTTTGCTGCACCATGATATTGCTCCATCGTTGAGCAAGAAAGCATAGTCTGATGTCGATTTACGTTCGTCTGGGTCACCTCCCCAATCAGCATCGGTGTATCCAACCACACGCAAATCCGATGCTTGATAACAAAGCATATAATCAGCTGTCCCTTTCAGATATCGGAGTATTCTCTTCACTGCTTTCTAATGAACAACGCCAGGATTCCCATGGAATCTACTGACAAGACCAACTGCATAACAAATGTCGGGCCGTGTACACATCATCGTATACATCAAGCTACCAACAGCGTTAGCATATGGAATACAAGCCATCTTTTCCTTCTCATCAGGAGTCTTAGGACACATATCCAGACTTAAGGTATTAGCTTTCTCAACAGGAGTGTCAATGGGTTTACAAGATTGCATCTGAAAACGTTCAAGTGCATTTCTTATGTAAGTCTCTTAAGACAAACCAAGAAGTTTCCTTAATCGATTTTTTAGGATCTTAACTTCGAGCACATAACTTGCCTCACTCATGTCTTTCATTTCAAAATTTGAAGACAACCACATTTGTGTGGTGACAATCATCTCCTTGTTATTTCCAGCTAATAGTATGCCGTCTACATACAAAAAGAGGATCAAGAAACTACTCCCAAAATGTTTAACATAGACATAGTGGTCCTCCTCGATCATCGTAAATCCATTTGAAGTAATGGCTCGATAGAATCTCAGGTACCATTGTCTGGATGACTAATTTAACCCATAAATGGATCATTTGAGCTTGCAAACTTTGTGCTCTTTCCCGCTAGCTACAAAATCAATAAGTTGATCCATATAGATTTTCTCATCTAGTTCTCCATTGAGAAATGCAGTTTTAACATCCATCTGAAAAAATTCTAAATTTATATGAGCGACAATAGTTAGAATGAGGCGGATTGAGGTAAACCTTACTATCGGTGAGAAGGTTTCCTCATAGTCAATGCCTTCCTTTTGGGTGTAGCATTTCGCCACAAGGCGAGCTTTATACTAATCAATGGAATCATCTGCCTTACGTTTGACTTTTAGAACCCATTTGTTTCCAATAGTCTTTCACCCTGGCGGAAGATCTACCAAGTCCTAGACATTATTCTTCCTCATAGACTCGATCTCATCAATCATTGTAACTTTTCATTCATCCGAAGTAAGGGATACGATAGCCTCTTGATAATTTCTAGGCTCATTTATATCTTGCCGAGTACCCATGAAAGCTGCCCCCTCAATCTCAAAATGACAACATGGGATGCTCTCACGATTGCTCCTACGCAAATGTGGACTTTGAAAATCCGTCTCTAATGGAGGGACACTCCCACTGGGAGATCGCACGCTCCCAATAGGAACGGAGTCATTCTCAACATCCATATTTGGATTTGAAACACCTTCATTTGATTCTACCATTTCAAGCAACTCAATGTTTCTGTCCACATTCCCTCTTTTGGGGAATTCCTTCTCTAAGAAATTCACATCTTGTGACTCAATCTCAGAAACACTTTCATCTTCTTGTTCACCAAGCATTATATATCCTTTAGATTCTTCAGAATATCTAATGAATATGTACTTATGCACCCTAGGGCCTAGTTTTCCATGTGAATAGGAACTAGTGTGAACATACCCTGCCGCCCCCCATGGGCTCAAATGGCTTAAGTTGGGCTTCCTGCCCATCCAAAGCTCATAAGGCGTTGATAAAACAGAATTGGAAGGCACACGGTTGAGGATGTATGCTACAGTTAAAATAGCATCCCCCAAGAAAGATATTGGAAGGTTAGCTTGCGCCATCATCGATCTAACCATATCCAAAAAGATTATATTTCTTCTCTCTGTTACACCATTTTATTGCGGAGTATATGGGATAGTTAATTGCCTCTGGATTCTTTTTTCATCACAGAGATGCTTAAATAGCTCAGATAAGTACTCACGTCCACGATCAGTACGGAAAGCCTTAATGGTCCTCCTACTTTGATTCTCAACCAAACTCATAAATAGTTTAAATCAATCCAATGCCTCAGACTTATGGGAGATCAAATATACATAACTGTAATGTGTATAATCATCTATAAATGTGATAAAATAGTTAGCACCATGCTTTGCTCTCACACTGAGTGGGGCCACAAATGTATGAATGAACTAATTGTAAAGGAAAAGATGCTCTAGTGGCTTTTCCAAACGGTTTCTTAGTTGACTTTGCTACTAAGCAATGCTTACAATTAGGCAAATTCACTTTAGCGAGCTAACCTAACAAGCCCTCTCTAGCCAATCGATTTATTTATATTATGGCCAATATGACCAAAGTCTAGCATGCCATATTGCAAAATTATCTGCAGTAGTCAAGAAATAAATAGAATTATTATTACTGAAATAATTAATACCCAAAACAAATAAGCCATCCGAAATAAAAACCACTACCATAAAACATTGTTCCATTAAAGATGCTAACATTATTATTCTCGAAATCCTAGCCTATTCAAAGCGAAAACTGATAGAAGGTTCCGTCGAATATCAGGAGCAAACAATACATCATGGATCTATAGGTCGCGTCCACCGCGCATGCTCAGCTTGTAGGTACCGAACACCTAAAACTTGAACGGCTTCTCCATTGTCCATATAAAGTACTTTGCTTCTTACTGGTATCTGGTGGTACTCCACATATCCAACTTCGATCCCTCACGACATGTTCGCCTGCTCCTGAATTCACAATCTAATTATAGGAAGGATGAGTTACCATAACATGACTTGTTACATAAACAATATGAGAATTATAATTTAAAAGTACCTTCTTCGGCTCAATGTAGTCACGAGCGAAGTGACATTCCTTACCTCAGTTGAAGCATGCTTTACTAGCATTGCCCTTACTTACCACCACGTTTGCCCCGCTTACATTTGGTAGAGTTTGCCTTCTTACGCGCAAGGCTCATCATCGTTCCTCTTCCCATTATTCTGGTTCTTGCACTTAGACCTCAGATGCCTTGCGCGAACTAGAATGAACCATATAAGATGAGCTATTGGCTTTAGCAGCTTCTAGGTGCTCAGCTTCTAACTTCAAATGGTGCGCTAAGATCATCAAAATTTTTGATATTCTCATTGTGCATCATATTGACTCTTCATATGTTCCCACGAATAAGGTAAAGGAATAAATTCCAGCTTCAACCTGCTGCTCATCGCTCAAGTTGTTCCCATCTTCTTTGAGTTCGCGGATCATTGTTAACATATGTCTAAGATGCTGCTTCATTCGGAGTGTTTGAGCGCATATTATATAAGTCAGATTTCAAGGTTAACGCGCGCAATCTAGTAGCTGAAGTGGAACCAAACTCAGCTTTCAGGGCATCCCACATTTCTTGAGCAATCTTATATTCCTCGAACGCGCTGATTAAGTCATTGTGCATGCTGCTAAGCATAACGTAGCGCGCACAATGATCCTTCTTGACCCACTCTTTGTAGGCCTTCTTGATCGCGCCGGTGTTGGGCACTATTGCCATCCTCCGGTGGATGGAGTCAATGATTGGGTCAAGGTTTTCAAAACCTCTTGCTTATCAAGGAGATATTGGATCTTACGGTGCCAAATATCATAATTGTCACCATCCAATTTCTATCCTTTGTCCAAGTCAGCAACAATGCTCTTTAGAAGCCATCTAAACGCGCAAAGGGAATAATGATATTCAATAAGGACACTCATTATTAGCACAACACATAAAACAAACCTTTTGCAGCACAAGTCTTAAACAAAATTTAATAGTTCTTACGTGACACGATATCGAAAGATCGCTATGCTCAAAATCATCTCCCCCATCATGTGATATTATTAAAGTTAAAGTTTAAACTATGCGCAAAAGTGTATAGGTAGCTCTTAGCTACCATTATACTCCCATTATTCCACAATATATATATAGAGCATGTATAACATGCAACATAATGATACATGATATAACATGCAACATAATGATACATGATATAACATGCAACATAATGATACATGATATAACATGCAACATAATGATACATGATAGTGAATAATATAGAAGAAAAATTTATATGGCACCAACTAATTAAATTCTCCCACCAGCCATTCGTGAGAACGTACTAGAAAACAAGGTTGGATTTCGGATAGTAAGGCGTGCCCGTGCTTTATCAAAAACAACACTTCTGCCTTTTAGGACAGAATTCTCAGCTTCAAGTGTGCCCACGCCTTATCAAAATAGCACTTCTGCCTTTTAGGACATAATTCTTAGCTTTGGTGTGCCCACGCCTTAAGCAAATACTTCTTCTAATTTCTGGGCTAATGATAATAAGGAATTTCGAAAAAAATTCCTCCCCTTTTTTTTAAAACCATGTCCCCAAATTAAAAAAAAAGGCAACCACAATTTTTAAAAAAAAGAAAAATCGTGCCCCCATAATTTTTTTTTAATGATCTAACCTGTATACCATAAAATAAAATAAAAAAATATATACACATATATATGAAGATCTCAACTTCATGTAGTGAATAATATATATATGTATATGGGTTGCTTGAAACTAAAGCACAAATTTCATATGATATATACGGATGCAACAGATCGAGAATATATAAATCAATATATATACGATACAATAAGAAGGCACGCATGTATACATCAATTAATTCGCATATATACATAAATACATGCATATATATATATATATGATTTAGTATGAAGACCAACCTTCTCCATCTGATATCAATTATTGTGCCCTTCGACACTCGGGTAGGGCACAGGACACCAACAGAGCCTGGCTGTCCGAGCACATAGTAACGATATGTCCCCAACTTAAAAACCTTTGGGCCACAGGTGTGGGATTTTAACTTAAAAGGTCTCATTATTATGTGGAGACTCCCCCCACTTATATACTCATGTTGAGTTCTATAATTTTCATGAATCCACCTTTGAACTATCCATGTAGATCACCACTTAACAATGTCCATCCGCAAGATCGTCCACATTTACTCAATGCACATCTCAAGCACAACCACTTTGACAGCAACACCCCGGGTGTATGTAGGCTGTAGCAACTCCACCCTCGACTTCTTCGAGTCTAACTCCACCATAGGCTCCATCAAGTCCAGCTACCGAGATGCTTTTTGTAGCGACTTATCACTTTAGGCTCTATCGAGTTCTTTCCGACTTCACCGAGTCCAGCTACCAGTACTGCTACACAAGTTCTGTGGATCCACTATCTCCTCTGATACCAATGTTGGAAAAATAATACAAGTAGGCATACCTGTATATGCAGCGGATTTAATATGGATCTTATGTGATTGGTCTTACGATACTCATGTTGTGTAGTGTTAGGCGAACGTCTACCACTATGCCCACAGCTCCAGATACTCCTAACTGGGAATCTTAGAATATGCGTAGAAAAGAAGATGACGACCACTTTTCAGTTTATCGTTTTGTATGTTGATTTAGGTCTCAAGACCTAAATATATATATATACTAGGGTTAAAAGGGTGTAAACCCTAAAGCCCACTATGGGTTTCCTTGTTGGGCCATCCCAACAGGCCCAAAACCCAACAGGATGTGTGCAAGAGCTTCAGAAATTACTTGTAACTTTACATTTGAAGCCCTACACTACCCATTCAACGAAACATAAGAATAAGAAAAGGAGTTTGGTATCATGTTTTTTGGGGTAACTCATTCAATTACTTGAATTTTTTCTTTTCAATTTTTGAGTTATTTAAACTTAACTGTCATAAATCCAAACTCATTTGTAAAATTTGATCTTGTTGTCACTTTAATCCAAAATTTATTGTTTCGTTTATTTCCTTGGACCACATCTCCTGTCCAAGAAACAAATGCCACATTGCATTTTGGACTAAAATGATGATAAGATTAAACTTTATGGACCAAATTGGCAAAAATAAAATTTCATAGGACAAGATTAAAATTCGACCAAGGTTTTGAATTCTAACAAGGTTTTAATTGGCCTCTTTTGTCACATGGACCACTAAGAAAGCAAAACTTAAGATCAAGCTATATTTAATTATAATAATATAGTCATTTCGAAAAATGCACATCACTAATCCACATTAAAAACATAACATCTTTATACTCTCATTTTGTTTCTCATTTCGTCTGAAAGATTGCTACATGCATGTAGCTATTTTGACGAGTTTGACTAAAACATATTTGGACGTAAATATATCTAATAGATATTAGTATATGATACATAACCAATATTGATGAACTAGAAAACGTAAATGATAAAGATGGACAGTATAAACCCATAATGAAACAACGGGCAAAAACTAAAAAGAATACCATATTTATTTATTGGTAGGTTCCTCTGGTGGCTTTAATTTAAAATCCAATAATACATCCTCCTTAATGAGTGTGTGTTGAATGTATTAGCTTGAAAGCTTAAAATGGATAATGGAATTGTAGAGAGTTTAGGGTTTTGATAGGAGAATGAAAGAGAATGTGTGGGAGTGAGTGTAAAGAGGTTAGAATAAAAGTCTCTCTAGCTGTGGGGTTTCCTTTCCTATTTATATGTATAGGATAAGGTTAAATTAGGGTTAGTGGTTATGCAATTTGGCCTCATGTATCAATGATCACCACTTTAGTCCAAAATGGTCCCATAGATTTACACTAATAAAACTAGTAAAGTATATAGTAACAATTAGAGGTATGATTGCACCAGAACAACAATAATAAGCAAGTAAGGGACAATTTTCACAGTCTACATTTTGTGGACTCTCAACCACACGGCAGTAGGGCCTTAGCGTATTTAATAACCACAAGCCTCAGTGTATTTATTGTCCATAGTTTCGGGCCTTTCACCGAAGTGACCTGTGTCCCATGTTATCCTGAGCCCACAATGTCCATAACGAGTGTGCTCAATATACCAATTAATCCCATATGTTTGTTCACAAGCATATCATGTATCCAATCAAATTATATAAATAACCAACTTACAATCACAGACCATTTACAATCACAGAACACATATGGTTAAAAACGATGAGTAAATATAAGGCCAACACATAAATATATAGTTAAACGCATAATTAAATGTCAAATCATTATTTATTAACCACATGGCCTTATTAACATGGTAATTAAGACTTTAGATTCATCATGGTTCTTAATTATTCCAATACAAATGGCTAACCACACAAAATTTTCATTATACAATTGCACCTAGTATGATAACCATTTATTACACTACTAAAAAAAGCCTTTTTATGACAGCAAAAAAGAGTCATTAATATACATATATGACGGTTTTTGGTGCAATTGAAAACCGTCACAACCTTTACCGTCATAAAAGAATTCATCATCTTAAAGCCATCATAATTAGCTAGTTCTTAAATGACGCTTTTGTAAAACACGTGCTTGAAGTTAACATGTAAAGTGTTATTATCCGTAAAAAACCGTCATGTATAGGTCATAAATATGACGGTTTGACTTTTTAAAAATAAGTAATTGGTTATAGGTACATAATTCTTCCAAAAAAACGTCATATATCTATAACTAAGGCACGCCTGTCCAATAAAAATAGTCATTTTTATAATGAAACCATCATGTATTTGAGGTACATTAATATCTGGTCTAAGAAAACAGTCATGAATGGAAAACACTTAAAAAAAATTCTAGATAAAATTTAGAGCCAATCCAACAATTTTAAGATCCAATACACACAACTATCAAACACAACATACAAACAATTAAATCCAAAATCCAACTTTATAAAAGTAGTTCTCCACAAAAGGAAGATAATAAGTCTACCGCCAACAATCAAGTTAACGAGCTAGCTATACATAAAGTCATGAACATGCATACCAACCATGTACCCATCTTGTTAAGCATCAAAAAGGAATATTGTAAAAGATGTTAGTCTATATTTACATCATAGGTCTTCAACACAAAGTACTTCGCACAACTTCCAAATAGCAGAATCTCAAAAACTCGATCCACCTAATTAACCTGTGAACACAACAATTGTACAAGTTATATGCTCTCTTCAAAGTAACAAATTAAAATCCAAAAGAACAATACTATGTTGTAAATTCAATTTACCTGATTTGTTGTTATAAACCCATGAACACCATTCTATTAATCTACATTTTATTTTCCAGGTTTGTTTTGTTTCGTAAGGAACTCAGGAAATACAGTGTTCAACCAATAAAGACTTAAACATTAACCCAATAGAAAATTGATTGGGCATATAATTGATGCATCAAAAGAAAACATCAAAACTATGCATTAAAATCCAACCATTGACTTGAGACAAGAACTGCAGTTTCATACCATTCAAAAATGCATGACCTGATCACCTCTAACAACTGAGAATTAGTAAAATGCTAAAAGAAAGTGAGAATTAATTGCTCAACCAAGTCTTTGTTTGCTTACCAAAAAAATTCGTTGCTTGCTTATTATACCATATCTCTGCTAAGCACACAAATAGAAATAAAACAACAAAAATTTTAAGGATAATATCATATATTAAGTTACAGCGTGAAGAAATACAAAGGCATGCAACAAAATGGGAACGTGATAAGGAAAAACAAATTATAGCATGAAAACAATATGTAAGAAATGGTATACATGAGGAAGTGCATTGTAAAAAGTAAAATGACCTTAAGAAACAAACGAAGTTGCCTCCTCCCTCCATAAATGAAATAAACAATCCATATCCTTGCCCTTACAATAATATTAATACACAAAAAAGCAAGCAGATGTTACTTAGACTATATAACCTTAAGAAACAAACGAAGTTGCCACCTCCCTCCATGCTTTAACTGATGATTCTGTCATTAATTTTTTTTTGTTTTTTTGGTAAAAAATAAATACATATTAAAAATTAACAATCAGCATACAAGAAATACAAACAAAACAGCAACCAAAGAAACTCTCACCCCATAAAGGAACAACAACAAAGCACCCCACCCTTAAACAAACAAGATATAATCAATACAAGCCCTATTAAATCGTCCCTTTTCTATCCTATTTTCAATATCTAACGAATGTGCTACTCACCTCAAATATGTTCTCTGATAAGAGTTGAAGAATGAAGTTTTCCGCACAGCAGCCAACGATTGAGAGACAGAGGTTTTCGGCATAGAGATGGAACGGAGGTTTTTGGAGCTCGATTGGAGGTGCCTCTGCAAGCGATTGGAAAGCCAAGGCTCTGCAAGCGATGGGAGAGGGGAGGGACTCTGCAAAGGAAGAGGAGAGGGTTTTGTGGGATTGGGAGACAGTGGGTCAATTGAGAGAAATTGTGCGCGAAGTCTTAGCGAGCAGCTTGCAATTAATTTTATTTTTTTTTTAACAATTTCAATTACGAAATTGAATGAAATAAAATTTGAGATTGGGCTAATAATTATTTAGGGTCATAAAATTATTGATATGACGATACAAAGGAACCGGTAACAAAATTTATCTAATTTTTTTATTGTGACCGTCTTCTATCTTCTAGTTGTTACATTATTTATTTATTTATTTATTTTATATTTTTGGTTTTTCTAGTGAGTGTCATCGTATAAGAGTAAAAAATAATAAAAAATTAATTGATCCTCACGTATAACAAAATACTTCTTTTTACAATGAAGGTTTGAGGAAAGTGTAACAAAAATTAATTTTAATCAATAATTTAATAACACATTTAATTTTAAAGCGTCACAATTTTTTTAATTTTTTTTGTGATTGTTGTCATGTAACTGTTACAAAAATAATAATTTTTGTGACATTGTCATGTAACAGTCATAAATGTTGTTCAGCCTTACTCAATTATAACCCTTTAGCAACGAACTGTCATATTTGTAATTATATTTTTACTTTATGTGACTTTTTTACTAAAACTGATATGAAGTCATTTTCAAAAAGCGTTACAAATAAGCTGTTTTCTTGTAGTGTTAATAATCAATTCTTGCAATGAGTGTATCTCAAGCGATTACTAAAAGCCTAACAAGTCACATGTGTTATATAAGGTGTACACGTAATATAATATAGTTTCCCAAATCCCACCTAAATGGGTACTTATGAGGCAACACGCACTATTCCAACCAATATTATTTGAACTACACAATTCCAAATTTGTTACAAAGCATTTCTAGGATGTATTAGCAAATTTTTCCATCAATAATTCCAACTCTCTTTGCAAAGTAGCATTATTCCTTCCTAATTAATTTAATCCAACGAGGTGTGCACCAATTATTCGTCAAGAGCCTATATCGTTATATTGGTCCATGGTCATTACACTAGTAACATAGTGTTTCCCTAAAATTCCTTCCTTATTGGGTGTGTGGAATTCTACACAAGTTAACACCAACCCATGGTGATTAGACATACATTCTACTAAGTCTCTCAATAAGTATCTAGGATTTATTGAAGGTAAAAGTCCCACTCAAAGATTAAGAATCCAAAGTGTACAAATACACCAAAGTCTACCAAGCACTTTACCATCTTGGTGGGTCTTGTGAAAATCATGTGTAATATGGTATATATGTGAAATTAGTTGTCTAGTTATGTATATCTATTGCTTGTATGCCATAATCAATCCTCAAATGTGGATAGAACCATAAGTCCCAAATTTTAGTGTGTGTGTATATATACATACCACAAAGTGGGTTTTGTACAAATCTTCATATATGCTAGCTTAAATGTGAAAATACTTGTTCAATCATGTAAATTAAGTAATATTAAGTTATTATCAACAACCAAGTGAAGATTAAACTAACCCAACCCTTATGCATCAACACAACCTTGGGTTTATAGCAAAAATCCCCAATTCTTGGTTGAACACACTAATGCAACACATAAAAGTTTAAAAACCAAGTTGAGTATTAGTGTTCCCACCTCTAAAGAATCTTTACAGCATGAATGGAGTGGTTTGATGATGGTCCCATGGCTAGGTAGAAGAAGTTCTAAGCTCTTCCTATGCTCTTATGGTGGAAATTGGTGAAAAAGAAGATGGAGATGGTGATGATGATGATGATGATGATGATGATGATAATTCTTGGCCAAAGCTTCAATCAATTGATGAAATCCCTAAAAAATCCACGAAAATTACCCCACAATCTCTCTCTCTCAAGGTTTCTCAAGTGTATCTCTCTGTTATCCCCAAAAATGGTTTGAGTTTAAGGATTTTAAGTTTTAAAATTGGGTCAGAATTGGTCAAAATGGGTTTGTATTGATGAGTAAGATTGATCTTACTATTGAGATCGATCTTAATCCAAGTAAAAAGTGCACTGGTCTATTTTACCAACAACTTATGATGAGTAAGAGTAAGAACGATCTTACTCCGGGCGAAAAGTGCACTGTTGGTATTTTAGTCATAACTCCTTATTCGAAGTTCGTATTTGGATGATATATATATTCAGGGAAAGGTAATTCAAAGATATACAACTTCCTAAAGAAAGTTTCCCCAAATTCTAGGTGGATAATTCTCATAAATTCGTCAAAGATAGCGCTCTGCCCTAGTGTTACTGAACAAATTTTGCTAACAGGCCTACTTCATACGCTATTTTGACTAATGAGCAGTACGAATTGGCTTTTGGTCAGAACATGAAAGCTATAGAATGGATCAAAAAATTACTAATGGTATAAACAAGGAATCAGTCAGATAAAAAATGGTGAAGTTATGACTTCTCAAAGATTGCTAAAATTCAAAAATCGCGTAAAGTGAAAACAAACGATTAATATATCGATTTTAATTCGGACCACCAGAATTATAAAAAAATTGTTCCCGCATACGTAATATGCCTAATATGACATGATAGAAGTATTGGGTCAACCATGAAGGGTCCGGAACCAAATCTTCACACCTTAATAGAGATTAAGCCTTAACCAGGCTTAAAAGGAAGATTAGCATAGAAAGGAAATATGGAGTATTACAACTGGCTTTTTAAAGATGGTGTTAAACCCTTTAAAAGTCTTAGAGCCATACTTGCTCTATCCATCCCCATCATCTTTCTTATTATTCTTTCTCGATCCCTTTTCTCTCCCATCATTTTCCTCTATCTTTTTTGAAATTTGACATATTGGCTACGCGATCTCCATCTTTAACCCTGAAAAATTCATCCATCCTCGCCAGTAGGTCATCAAAAGACCCCTGTGGCATTTTGTGAGGTCATTATAGATGTCATTACTATCATATGGCAATTCAAATTTAAATGTACTAATAGCAAATTTCATATCATAATTCTCAGTTTCCTAAATCAATTCCCAATATCTTTGAGAGTACTCTCTTAGTGTTTCTCCATGTTCATTCTTTAAGTGGGTTAGAGCTTCTAGCCCTTTAATAACCCGACTGTTTGTAATTAAATAAACACTAAACCGTTCGGTTAGCTCTCTAAAACTATCAATCTCACCAGGTGACAACTTATCAAACCATCTCAAGGCCATGTCCACCAAATTGGCCAAGAACATTCTGCATATAAGTGCCTCTTCATTTCTCCAATATGCCATGACTTGCTTATAATGTTAGGTATGGTCGGCAAGGTTTGATCGGCTATCATAAATGTTGAACTTTTGTTGTCTGAATTTTCTCGGTGTGGTTGCATCCTTGATTCTTTGTGTGAAAGGGGAGCCTTGCTCCTCTCCTAGAGATTTACGCCCTAGCTCTATAGTGGATTTTCTATCATTTTTATTATCGACAATTGCCAAATAAATCATCTTTTTAAGGTTTTCTCGGCACAATTTTTTGGTTGGGCTTCTCCTTGGGTCATTCCTTGGGTTACCTTGCCCCTTAGTCGATTAAAAACACTAGGCCAAGCAATTTGCCTCAGCACCTCGTACACCTATTGATCATCAATATTTTCAGGTCCTGGCTCTTTGGCCTAAAGATTTGGCTCTGTATAGGAATCCTATTCCTATTAGGTTTTATATTGTCCAATTCTTAATTGGCTTTGTATTGGCTAAATCCTAATTGGATTTGTATTATCCAATTTGTAGTAGGATTTGGCTTTGTGAAATCCTAGACCATAGGATTTATACTCTATAAATAGACCCTTTGTCATAGGTTTGATTTATGAGTTGTGTTATATCAAATATACTATCTAATCTAGCTAGTAAATAATATAACACAACTCATAAATCAAACCTATAACAAGGGGGTCTATTTATATAGTATAAATCCTATGGTCTAAGATTGCACAAAGCCAAATCCTACTACAAATTGGATAATACAAATCCAATTAGGATTTGGACAATACAAAGCCAATTAAGAATTGGACAATATAAAACCTAATAGGAATAGGATTCCTATACAGAGCCAAATCTTCAATTCTCCACCTTGGCGATGTTCCACAAGACCCCAATGCACTACACCATGATCAATTCATCGAATAAGACCCTATCACCCCTGCCAGTCCCTTAGGACCACTGCCCCCCAGAGGGACATCAACATCGAAGGACATTGACCAACGTCGAGCAATGCTTAAACTTGGCCAACAAGACAACCTTTTTCAACATATCTACTGGATTATCTTTGGTGCCTATCTTAACCAGATTTACAACACCGTTTTTAATAATTTCCCGGATGAAGTGATATCGGACATCAATATGCTTGGTTCTTCCATGATGAACTTGATTCTTCGCTAAGTGAATTTCACTCTGACTATCACAGTGCACCACCACTTTTTTTGGGTTCAAACCAAGATCACTAACTAAACCACAGAGCCATACGGCCTTTTTGACCGCCTCCATTACAGCAATATATTCCGCCTCCGTGGTAGACAACGCTACCAAATTTTGAATCATCGACCTCTAACTCAACGAAGCGCTACCCAATGTAAACACATAACCCGTAGTTGATCTCCGCTTATCTAGGTCGTCGGCGTAGTCCGAATCCACAAAACCCTCAATAGTTGACATTTCTAGATTTTTTAAATACCAACCCTTTGTCTATCGTACCCCGAAGATATCGTAGAACCCACTTAACAGCTTGCCAATGCGGTTTTCCTAGGGTTCACCATATACCTACTAACAATGCTCACGGCTTGAGTAATGTCCAATCGAGTGCATACCATGGCATACATCAAACTCCCAACCGCACTTGCATAAGGAACTTGAGCCATGTACTCCACCTCTTTCTCGGAGCTAGGAGCCATCGTTGCCGATAGTTTGAATTGCGGTGCTAATGGGATATTCACCGGCTTTGAGTTTTTCATCCCGAATCGAGCAACCACTTTCTCAAGGTATTTGTCTTTGTGTAAGACACAATTGTCCCATCTTCCTATCTAGCTAGATTGGAGAGTTTATTTAAGAGATAATATTGAGAGCTCTAATTGGCGGTTAGGGTTTGTTTTGTGCATTGTACTCATAATTGGTCTCATCAATAATAGCTATCACCCAGTGGATTAGTGGCGGTTTTGTCGACACCACCTAATTGCTTGCGTACTTGGTTAGTTTTTTTCTTCTTTAGTCTCTTGTTTTTCGTATTGCTTGAATACCAGTGGTGCTTATTTCTTTAATTATTGTACGCATAATTGTCCGGTCGGTCTTATGTTTGTGCTAAGGCTTGTTCTAGCGGTATCTTAGCACAACATGGCCACCTTTTCTTCTTTCCCTTGTCACGGGATACTGATTCATTGACATTAGGGATTTTCTCCTCCCTGGTAAAGGACACCTGTGATATGTTTGTAAGGCTTTCTTTCATCAATTGCTGACCAATGTTAATTGCTATTTGCTTCTTAAGCATTTCCATCACAACTTCTCTTTCTGATGGCTTTCAGTTGGCAATTCCCATAGATGGTAGCAATTATGGGTGGCTAAAAGTTAGCCAAACCCAACTTATGGGATTGTCAACTGGGAAAACATAGATAATGAAGAATGGACAGTATATACCAGCAATGAAATAGTGGAAAAAAACTAAAAGGAAGACCATATTTGTTATGGGTAGGTTCCTCCTGGGGACTTTAATTCCCAATCCTGCATTACATCTTCCCTAGTGAGTGGTGTGTCGAATATATTAGCTTGAAAACTTAAAATGTATAATACAATTGCAGAGAGTTTGGGGTTTTTCTAGGAGATGGAAGGAGGATACGTGGGAGTGAGTGTAGAAATGAGAGAATAAAAGTCTCTATAGCTGTGAGTTTTCCCTTCCTATTTATATATATACGATATGGTTGCATTAGGGTTTGTGGGATGTGGAAATTACTATAAAGGGTGAACATAGGTACTACTCCAAGATAATAAGTATCGCCAACCTTATCCACACTTGTATAACTAGTAAATTCCCATCACTTATCATCAAGCTCAGCTTTCCTCTACTCGTTAGCCGATTATGATTGGTCGGTCATCATTGGATTCACACTCATTGGTCAGCTAATTGTAGTAACCAAATAATGGTTGGCTATCAAACAAAGATATCTTGCTTGCTCGGCCACGTAATTTATCTTTTGTATTGGAATGGGTCCAAAAGTTATGTACTGTAGGCCAACCATGATATGGATTTCCAGAAGCGGGTCTAGTCAAAAGCCCATGTACAATTTTTACCTTCCACACAACATAATCTGCTTAAATATTCATATTCTACTTGAGCAATTTTTTAAGAGTGATCTTAAATGCACTAAAAAAACTTATTTTTCATTTTACTATTTTTAAAAAAACTCGCAATTCACGCAATAGGTGGCGTGAGTTTATTGAAACTTAAAACATGAATATAAAGACGATAAAATTAACATCGCTAAACAAGAAAAAATTTCACAACTAATTACTAACTTTTGAGAAAAAAAAATTTATCAAATAATTTACTTGCCGATATACACAGAAAAAAAAATTTTTTTTATTTGAAGTGCCGTTACGAAAATGTTGAGTGACAAGTAATATTTGGCATTATATTTATGTGATGGATCACTAGATCTATTATTCAAACTTGTACCAGGACAAATTATAACTAGAACAGTATTAAATATACTTATACAATGATTTGATTTTTGTAGTTGGAAGCAATTTGACAACTTAAAATTTTATTCTATGCAATAAAATACTTTTATAACTTATTTAATTCGATATCCAAAAAAACGAAAGAAACAAAACTTATTTAATTCATTATAACTAATATTTTAGAGGCAATTAAATTTCAATCATTTATTAAATCATATCATATCATTAAAGAAAATATTAAATACATCTCCCAATCAAATTTCAATCATTTATACATATGAGAGTATCACGAGTTCAAAAACTCTTTTACAATAATATTTTTAACCAATCACAAGGAATGAAGTTAGATGAAAAAAATTAACAAGCTAAGATATTGTTAACAAATGATAGTTAAATTTGGGATAAGGTGAATGATTTATTGAAATTTTTTAGTATTCCTTCTAATCCTACCAATATTAAAAGGAAACAAAATAAAAAAATATAAAGGATAGACAATCCCTCGTATATATTCTACTCATAAATTTTTCCAAACTAGAGAAATATGATTCCTTCTCTTTTTCTCTTTCCTTCTCGTTGCATGCTTCAATCCAAACAGACTATTAGGTTCGATTGATAACAACAGTATAAAATGATAACAAAAATAATTTATTTTTATGAGAAGTTAAAAAATAAGTTAAATCATGTGGTGAGATGTCTTCTTTTTTTCTTTTTCTTTTTTTTTTTTTTGACTTTTTTGACGAAAAAATTTTCTTTGGGAATTGAGAAAGAACAAAATTTCACAATAAATAATAAATAATGATAAACATCTACTCTTAAAAATAAATATGCAATAAAAAATATCTCATTATATAATTCAACTTATTTTTTAATTTTTTATAAAAATTAAATATAATTTTTCAGTTAGTCATATAACTATCAAACAAGACGTCAATCTCGAGTTAAGTGATGTACGTGGTCGCCTTCGATACAATGACACAACTCCACTCCCCGGTGGAGGTCCCTACATAACGCGGTTTCTTTGAGGGCAAAAGCTGCCAAAAGTGGAGTCTTTCTTGGAAGTTGAATTGAAGGAGTGGGTTAATTGGGTCGAAACTTCCCTCACCAAACAAGATAAAATGAAAGAAATATTGATTGGCCTGAGAATTAAAGTTAAACTTGATTGAAGTAACCTTATAATTGAAGCTTCTTGAGAATTCCGGCCTCTTTACTAATTTATCAAAAATATTCAAATAATCTATCGTCGCCTTTTAATTTCCGGAATCTGACGGCTATGGAGGCTAACAACGGATCCGGTAGCAGCTCTGATGATAGTATTGTAAGTATTTATTTATTTATTTATTTTTCATTGATTTAAATTGTTTCAAGTTGATAGTTCTTAAATGAAAATTAAATACAGGGTAATGATTTGATTATTGGGGGCGAATTATTTTGCCATTGAAATATTAGTGACATTTTTATCTTTTTTGCCACCGAAATCTCCATTAAATATTTGTATTCACGATGACACATTTTGCGCGAAAGTTCTAACACAATTTTTTTAAAAATATCTTTTTGGCAAATAATATTAGTATAAATATTTAGCTACACATATGGTGACACTCAGTTTTTAAACTTGTGAGAATATTTTAAAAACTTTATAACTAAATATTAATATAGTATTTATTTACTTTTTCGGCATTCAAAGTTCTCATTTTAATATGTAAAATTGAAGCACCAAATACTATCTTCCAAGATTAAATATCTGCAGGGGTATGTATATGGGCCGGGACCATAATTCAAGATTTGAAACATCTGAAGATCACCCTTTACATAAACCTTCAACATGAATATCATTATTGGCATCAATATAAGGTAGAATTTTGATGCGGATTCCTGAGCAGCATGAACCAACTTCTTGTTTATACCAAATGAATCAACATATAACCATAATAAAAAATCTTTTTATTTTATCTTTCTAAAGTTCAAATTTTGTGTACTATTATATATATATAGTACTTAATTATAGCTCAAAAGCCGATGACTTTGTGTCCTAATGAGTTTGATCCACATTAACGTGGCATTGAATATCTTGTTATGTCCCTGTTGTAACACCATGTGTTTATGTTAATATTAATCATGTTGTGTTCAATAAATGTTGTGTGAAAATTGGTTAAATAATGATCTAAGTAAGCTGTCTTTGATAAATTTTAGAAAATAGATCTTTGAATCACATTTTCAGTGATATAAAGATCATTCTAATCGGAGTACCGAGCGAGAAGTTATGGTCAAAACTTTTTGCAAAATTTAAATGTAAAATTTTTCAAAATTTATCGAAGACAGCCTCAATCTTTACGAACGATTTCAACTTTCGCTAGTCAGCCTACTAAGATCATTATTTAACCAATTTTTCACTCAACATTTATTTAAGACAATATGATTAATATTAACATAAACACAGGGTATTACAGTTGTCCACCCGCTATTGTGGTGGTTGGGAAGTCATGAACTGTATACAAAGTCATATTGTGAAATTAAAGTTTGTTTTAAAAGACAAAATTATAACTCAAAATAAATAAATAATACTCAATAAATGAGTTAAGGTTGTTTGTTCATAGAACTATAGAAAATATGAACATGACAGAGTGATGCATAACGGGATCAAAGTGGGAAGGAAGAAGAATACTATTTTCAAGCTTAATTTCTTAAATATATAAAAATAAAATAAAAATTCATTGAATTTACAAATGACATGATAATCTTTCTCAAAACATTTATTTAATTCATGAGTAAGGTTGGTTTCGTAATAGAATAACTAATTATATATGACGGGCCCAAACTGATTAAGCCCAAAGATAGAAGGACCAAGCGGTACAACAATAAATATCTATGTGATGATGTGTGCATGCGTGATCAAGATGTCAAGTGTGCTATGCCACCTCCATCTTATTGTGTCGGTGGTCGGCGTAACTTACATGTAAGTCCTTAAATTATTATGACTGAATTTCGTTGAGATATTTTGACCTTGCACTATATATTTTAAATTGTATTTATGTTTGTACCTATATGTATATATATGAAAAATTTTAAATAAAGACGTTATTTATGGATTAAATTATTTGGCATATTTTTCGATAAAATTTTTTGATAAAATTTGGTGGGGACGCGTTTCATCACGTGTAGAATATTTTCATCTAATTTTATTAAAAAATTCAACTTGAAAGTAGGTTAACTATAGAATTAAAAATATTGGTTTCAGAAATAGATATATAAAATCAAATATTTTTCAATCCTGTAGTTAACCTACTTCCTGAATGAATTTTTTTATGAAATCTGGTAAAGATGTTTTACATATGATGAAAAACATTTTTACCAAATTTCATCAAAACATTTAATCGGGAAGTGAGTTAACTATAGGATTGAAAAACATTGGCCCAAAAATAAATATATAAAATCCAATATTTTTCAATTATGTAGTTAAACCACTTCCCGGTTGAATTTTTTTATTAGATTTGGTGGAGATATTCTACACATGATGAAGAATATCCCCACCAAATTTCATAAAAAAAATTCATCGGAAAGTGTTCTAAATGTCTTAGCCAGTAAATAAAATCCTTACTCGAAATGCGCATTATATATATATATATATTTGTGTTTGCAACCCAATGTTACTGAAATTCGTTAGCTGCTGTTAAATCAAAACTTTTTTTTTTTTTCAATAATGTGTTATGTTTTTTGTCTAGTTACTCTTATTAATATATTTTATCTTAAAAGAATTCCATGCATTGTTTAAGCTGATATAAGAATCACATATATTTAATTGCATAGCTAGAGCCATTACATCAAAATTTTCATGAAAAAAGTAAAATTCCAATAAAAATTAAATACGTGATTATCTTAGGTTAGCATCATTGGCAAAGTAATTATCTTTATTGTCAGAGTAATGTATGACTTTAAGATTATACAATATAACTTCTTAAAGCAGTACTATATTCTAACAAAATGAATATTACTTTGGTAATATGGCTACCTTATCTCCTTAGAAACATAATAATAGGATATGATGCTGTAAAACTAATTCTGAAACATTATTATGTTGTTAAAGTAAAAGAATGTCGATTTATCAACATAAAGTACATGATTCGATTCCTTATTGTTATTGTGCTACCTTTGACATAAATAAAATATAGTGTACAAACTCAAAATACGATCTAAAACATTTTATGCAAACTCAAAATATTTGTGTAACTTTCTATAGAGTACTAATTAACAACAATGTCCTTTTTGTAGCAGGGAAAACTTGTTGCTACAAAACCCAAAACTTCTTCAGCTCAATCAACCTTTCATGGTACACACTATAATCTCGACCGTCAATTACTTTTCCTTTGTTGCTCCTTTCACTTCTATATATATATCTCTAAATTTTAATAAGAGTTTACTCTTTAAATTAAAGGAAATTTTATTTAAACTAACTTACTATTTTTTGACCTGTTGTGTTTCTAAAAATGTCTTAAAGGGAATTGAACATATGGAACCTCACTTAATTAATAGTGATAATTTATTCTTTAAGAGTTGTCTAAGTTAATATTTCAACTTATAAACTCATCGACCTGCTTCCTAGTTTCATTTCTCTTATAAATTCATCGCTAGATTCTTACCGGTACATTGTACGGGTGTTTTTACAAAAACTGTATATGTACCAATAATTGTTGTAATTTTCATGAAAATTATATTTTTGCCAAAAATTCATAACTAATTGTTCATTTGTCCCAAATTATGATCAAGGAGGTTAACAAAGTTTGTTCAGGAAAAAAAGAAGATCAACAATGTAACTAATTGATTCATACATTAATGACTACCACGCGCCTATTCCACAACAAATCTTCCCACTCCTCCCATTTTATAATATAGTATATAGATTATTCTCTCTCAAATCTTAACCTGAGCATTATAACTTGTATTTTTCAAACCCATATCCTCCACTTTCTCTCAATTCTTTATCATCTCTCCCATTGCAACTACGGCACCGTCCATACGCTACTGCCACCTTCCTACCGCTAGCATGTTTACTTTCCCCAATTTCTCAAATCACATTGGTCTAATTTGTTCCATCTGTCTCAAGAAAAGCTTGGTTCTAATATATAGACATAATATATATAATTTCGCTCGTATGAATACATTTCTCATACACACCAGTTACGGAATGGACCTTAAGTATCACAACACTAGTTATTTATCCTTATCTACTTCTTGTACAACCTAAAATACAAAGACTTTCGCATCCTTAACCTTAGATCATCTAAAATTCATCTCAAGAACCCTACGAGAGCATTCATCTCCATTTTGGCATCCCTAAAGAGAAGAATAACAGTGTTTGTGGAGTGGCTATCTTATTACGCTAAACCACATTACTTCTTGGCGTTGTGCTTTATTTTCTTTTAAAATGGGTCTGGGCAATTTAATCGGATCCCAGTATATGTAAATAGTCCTCATTAGCTTGGCGCCTTCTGTGGGGAACAAAAGTTTCTTAGAAAAAATTCTTTAAGGAGCAATCGACATGGCACCACGAAGGTAAAAAAAATCCGTTTCCCAGATTGCCATAGATGTGACTGACCTAAGCTAAAGACAATAAGAAACTCTACAACAAGTGCGTAACATGTTTGAGGTTTTCGCCTTCAACAGTGCACCAGTCACCAGTAGCTGCCGCCACCACTGCAGGTATCAACGGCCAGCCGAAGTCAGACAACTAACCTTCAGGGTTAGCAAGAACCCCCTATAGAGCCTTTGTTGGATCAAGTTGGTCAAACCCTTCACTTCCAGCTGTTCACCCACCTGATCACCGCTTCAAGCGTAATGAAGGGACTTACGTCCCCAACGATATTTCCAACAATACGTGCGGGGGAGCCAGCATAGCATCATTAGGACACACTCTAAGAAGGCAACAGAGTGCGAAGGCAAGTTACACAAGGGGGCCCGACCTATGGGTCACCCCCACAATAATGTAGTGTGGACCCTAGCAGGAACAGCACTGGAACTAGAAGAAGCAGGTCGTACCAGTTGGACATGAGGGATCCACTCGACACGGGAAGGGGATGAACACAAAGACGGGACCTACGCGATGAGCTGAATGGAAGGACGCACCGAAAATAGCAAGGAGATAGACGCAAGAATCACCGGAGCCCTTTTCAGTCATTCTCGAATAGAGAACCTGATGCCCACTTTAGCATCAGAAAAGGGTGGAAGAGCTAATTAGTCAACTTGTGAATGTGGAGAATGGCAAGGGCGATCATATGTTTGAGGGTGGATGATGCAGTTTCACCTTTAATCCACCGTGTGGTAGACACACCTTTTTTTCAAAAGTTTAAAATTCCGTTGTTGGACACCTATGACGGGACCAAAGACCTCTTCGACCACTCAATAGTTTATAACTCAGTCATGAAACTCCATGACGTAGCAAATGAAGGACTATGTAATGCATTCTTGAGCACACTCTGGGGGTCAGAATTGTTGTGATATCAGGGCCTGATGAAGAGATCAATCGACTAATTTAAATAGCTTGGTATTGCCTTCCATGGGAATTTCTTAAATATGAAAGCCCACTAGAAGTCATCAACCATCATCCAAACAGTAAAGTAGAAGGAAGGAGTAACCCTATATGAGTACAATCCTAGATTCAATAACGAAGTAATGACCCTGCATGTCTTGGACGATATGGTCGCTGTCACTGCTTTTGTTAATGGTGTCACCATGAGAAAGTCTTACAATCCTTTGCCAAAAGAGTGCCGACCTCTATGAACAAGGTCAATAATCGAATCTAGAAGTATATCAGGGCAGAAGAAGCCCTGGCATCTCGAAAGGCTCCAGTAGTGAAACAAATAAAAGGAGCTCAGTGACAAGAAAGACAAGGCTAAGAGTGCCACCGTGGATCACTAGGTCGATAAGGAGACACCATTGATAGCGTCGCTATCTGAGATTTATAGGGCAATCGCGAATCATGACTACATGCAAAAGCTTGAGCAGATGCGCTCCTTGTCTTTCAGGAGGAATTAGAACAAATACTGTGAATTTCACCATGATCATGGGTACAACATGGACAATTGTATCCAGCTCCGGCAGGAGATTGAGTTACTCTTAAGTAAGGGCCACTTTAGTGAATACCTGGCCATGAGAAATGATCTGGCTTGCCAAGGTAAAAGGGCCAATGCTCCCCCTAACGGGTTGAACAAGGAACTTGACTATCCCTAGGGGCTTTGCCACAGGAAAAGAATCTGGTAACGCGAGAAAAGCCTATGGCTGAGCCCTACAGCAATAGATTGTCATCACCTTTATTAGGCCAACCAAGTTGCCTTGAACTAAACTAATTAGTTTTACAAATGCTGACCTCCAGGGAATTAATTACCCCCACGACGACCCAATAGTGGTATCATTTGTGTCAGGAATCACCTACTCAAGAAAGTCCTTTTATATAGCGAAAGTTCTTGTGACATCTTGTTTATGGAGGCTATCGGGAAGATGAGAATTAGAGGGAGAACCTTCACCCCTTTAAAATAATACTAATTGGTTTATCTGGAGAAGCTGCATACTAAGTTGGGTTTATCGAGTTAATGGTGATCGTCGGAGACTACCCCTCCCACAAGGCCGTTCGATCCACTTGCCTAATTGTGGATGCCTTATCTGCATACAATGTGATCATGGGAATGCTAACATAAATCACCTAGGGGTGATTGTCTCCAACCATCGCTTAAGGTTCAAGTATTCGCCCCCACCAAGAGGACAAAGGTCGTGGTCGGTGATCAGAGAATGGCCTGGGAATGTTATGTCGCATCGACCAGAGTCCAACATGAGACTCTATAGATTGACGAGTTGGACCCCTACTACAAGGTGAGCCGATTGAAGAACTCATTATCTTGCCATTGGACCACTCTTAGCTAGAGAGGTGTGTCAAGTTGGGATAAAGACTTAGACCGGAAATACACCAGCAAATATTGGCTTTCATATAGGAACATACGCAAACATTTGCTTGGAGCCATGGATATATATCGTGAATCTGCCCAGACTTAATGGTTCATCACCTAGTGATAGAGCCAATCCACAAACCTATCAGATACAAGAAGTAGAACAAGTCGATTAAGAAATAAAAAGCACGAATAGAGGTAGATAAACTCATTGCTGTCCAATTCATACGAGAAGTCTGGTATCTCCGATTAGCTGAAAAATGTGGATTTAGTCAAAAAAACCAACAGGAGCTCGAGACTTTGTGTGGACTTCACCAATTTGAACAAAGCCTGCCATAAGGATTGTTTTTCATTTTCGCACATTAATCAATTAGTGGAAGTTATGTACGAGCATTTATATTGTTATCGAGTTATGCCCTTTGGGCTCAGAAATGTTAGGATAACTTATCAGAGGCTGGTAAGTGCCATGTTTAAGGATTTAATCATGAAAACCATGGAGGTCCATGTTGACAACATTCTCATAAAAAGCTTGGAAGAGGAGGACCATGAAAAACACCTCAAGGATACTTTTTCGGGTGTTAGACAAACATCAAATGGAGCTCAACCCAAGAAAATGTGTGTTTGGAGTGGCTTGGTGACCTATTGCGGAATCGAGGCTACTCATAAAAAAATCTGACCTGTCCTAAAGAAGAATTCACCAAAAAATTACATGACATACATATCCTAATAGGAAGGGTGATAGCGTTAAACTATTTTGTATCCTAAGAGACTGATAAATACCTGCCTTTTTCTAAAGTCCTACGCAAGTTAGTTGGAAGCACTTTTCAGGAACTCACTGTTGTGTCCATCTATTTCGAGGGATCTCAAAATCGTGTCACCAAGTTAGTTGGAAGACCAAAACTTGAATGAATACACACCGTCGATAATCCAATTGGCAAGTAACTTAATCACGAAAATCGCTACCCAAAAATTCGGCCTCGAAAAAAAAGTTTGGTAATTGGCCTTTATCGAAAAGAAAAATCTAGCATGCATAAAGTTCCGCTAAGCAGACTGAGTATACTTGTTATCCCATACAAGCCGAAGAATGCCTGCCCTATTTAAAGGACTTAAGGCACGAATCCCTAAATTGCTTGCCTCAAGTGAAGTACACAAACGATGCCAAGCAACTATTATCGATTTCTAAACCTAAGGATCACCATTCCACGAAAAAAATAATTCTTCATCCATGTATCCAAATGGCGATCAAAACAAAAGGGCACTTGTAAACCATAAAACTGTGTAGGAGGAAAGGCTGAACTACTGCCTTAGCAGGCTGCCAGAGAAATCAACATATCAGCACAACGCACCATCTTAGCTCTTACTTGATCCACCAAAACCTCTAAAAAAAGTATGGATTTCATTATAACGATGTTGGTCCTCTTACAAATAAAAACCTAACCTGCTACTTAGGTTTGCTCACAACCTACCCCGAATTAGTGCCATACTCCTGAGAGAGCTCCATGAGGCTGGAGATCTCACCTCGACAGAAAACTATGATATATCAGCATGCATCATACGGATCGGGGTTTTGTAATTACAGGGGGAAAATATAGGCCGAACCCTCCCTTCCTCAACCAAACAGTCAAAGTCCATCTACTAAAACATCCTCAGCGAAACAAACAGCAGAGGAGAGAATGGATCAGCTTCGGGAACACTCCTAGAACAAGGAAAATAGCCATACGAAACCCTATTCATTGTAATAGAAAGGAGTGCCGAATGCAACATACTATCAATCCTACAAAAAAATTGATCAGGAAAGCCAAACTAACACAAAACCTGGTCCCAATCTATAGTATCAAACGCTTTTGCAATATCAAACTTGATCCTCACGTTACCTGTAGAAATATCATGGCCTAGCATATTGTAAGACATGGAGACAAAATCAATATATGTGTGAATATGCTTGTCACGCAGAAACCCAATCTACTGAGGAGATAATACCCTAGAAGCGATGCCTCCAACTTGTTTGACAAGATTTTAGTGATAACCTTGAATGTATAGTTGGCTATGGCAATTGGTCTGAAATCTGAAATAACCTAAAAAAAGATAATCGGCCAACTAGAACGATAAAATAACCTAGAAAACCCATCTGCACCAGGAGCTGATTACTTTTCTATACTTTTTAATTGCATTGGGGGTATATTGGAAATAACTAGGGGTATACTTAACACAATTAAAAAGATAAATGGAATCAACTTATAAAGCGGGTCAACTTAATTATAAATTAAGTTTAAATAAAATTTCCTCCTGTCAACAATAACTTCAAATGAAAACTTCCCTCTTGTAATCAACAATTTCAAATAAAAGTTAACGCAGATGCATGTTCCTTTTCATGCTTGTCATGTGTCATGACAAATCATTTTAGGCATAATAAGTTAAAAATTAAAGTTGGGACTAACAAAACTGGCATATTGATCCAACAATTTCTTCAATTTTTTTTTTAAGTTAGAGATAGTTCTCTTATTTATTTATCAAACATTTGATAATACGATTATCCTTTACATCTGTCCTCCTTTTCACTAATTAAATTTAGTGGAAAATAGTAAGAGGATACCAGAAGAAGAAGCAATTTGTCGATTTTGTAACGACACGTTCAAGGGAGAGAATGTGATAATGTTAACATGCAAGTGCAACAAGAATACCCTTGCACATGAATCATGCAGTGACCAAAACAACAAGAATTGTGATGGGTGTGAGCAAGACCTTCAGAAATTACCTGTAACTTTGCATTTGGAGCCCGGCTCTGCTCGTTCAAGGAAACATAAGAATGAGAAAGGGAGTTTGGCTTCACGTTTATTGAGGTATTTCATTCAATTACTTCAATTTTTCCTTTTCAAATTTTGAGTTATTTACAAGTTTGACTAAAACTTACTTTGATTCATGAAGTTTTTTCATCAATTTCATTCGTAAAGTTTGATCTTGTTGTCACTTTAGTTCGAAATCATACATGTCATTTGTTTCTTGGACGGAAAATGCCACGTGCAGTTGACCTAAAGATCGATTAAAGTGACACGTGTTATTTTTCATCCAAGAAACAAACAACAAGATGTATTTTGGATTAACGTAACAACATAATTAAACTTTACGGATAAGAATGGTGAAAATGCAACAAAGTGAAAATTTGGTCAAACTTTATTAGAATGCAGTGTAAATAACTTAAAATTCCCCCTGTAGATTTTATGCATTATGGCTAATTTGAGAGGAGGTGTAAATTTGAATTTTAACAAGTTCTAAAATTCAAATAACATCGAGCTTATTAGACCACTAAGCAAGTGGGTCTTAAGATCGAGCTTAGTTTAATTCTAATAATATAGCCATTTCAAAACATCATATATAATTAATCCATCCAACAATATATATATATACTCAGAGTTACGTACTCACTTCGTTCCTAATTGATAGTTCTACTTTTTTTTCAAAATGTTTTAAATTAATAGTCCCATTTCATTTTTGGAATATAATCGAAGTATCAAATTTCATAATAGAAAATTAGTTGTATTAACCATCATTGATTAGATTGAAAGGGACTACAAATTTAAGGTGGAACTATTGCCTACAAATTTAGCAGCATACATTACAGCCGTACCTCTACTTGGATAAAAGGGATAATTGCTTTAGCAATATGGTATCATAAATTTAAGATGGACCTCAGGAATTGAGGCTTTCTTTTACGATTTGCCTTAGGAATAAGGATATTTGAGGTAAGTGTATGTTAATTGTTAACTACATATGGGGTCTTTTTTGGATAAAAGACGTATAGTGACCTATATGCAAACTTTATAATTTAAAGTGTGTAAGTGTAAATGTTTAAACTTTAGGGGACCATTTGAAACTTTAAAGTTCACTTAATTCATTCCACAATCCACACCTGCTCATTCATCATATCTATTTCATCTTCTCTTCTGTTTTTCTCTTCTTCTCCCTTTTTATTTTGCTCCACTTATTTAGTTACTTTGCACTTCCACCTCCCTCCTCCCACCTCCACATGCTTCTGCCGCCGTCTACCACATACCATACGTAAATCTATTTCTTGATCTTTGTTAATATTTGGTGTATTTTTTTTTATTAATTTTAGGTGTATTTCTTGATTAATATTAGGTCTATTTCTTAATATTAGATATATGGAAAATGATAACATGTAGCCTTAGGGTACATATTAAAGCTATTATAAATGAAAATAATAAAATATTGTATGAGAATCTATGCCGTATTTAATGCATGTTGGGAGTTAATTATTTTCAAAAATAGGTACTTAACATATGCCCTTAGGACACATTGATATATTTCTTGATTAATTGCATAATAATAGGCGACTTAGTCCTAAAGCCCAATTTATTTGTATTCTATTGAAAATTTCATGATTGCATTATTTTTTTAATATTTTTGTGTAGTTTAAATTTTTTGTCCCCCTTGATTGAATTCCTATCTCCGCCACTAGCTTTATCATTATTGTTTTTAAAACATTCTCATTAAACATTCTTTTTTCATTTTCATCTAATTACGTCCTAGTTATATGTGTTGTAACAATCCATTAATCAACATAGGTAGGTGTTCCACTCCCTTTAAAATGTTGTTTCCTTTTCCTTTTCTGAGACAAGCGATGATAGATCTGGTGGTTTTTGAGGGATGGAAGGGGAAGGAGAAGGGGGTTCGAACTTTGGTCAGGTTGTGATAAACAACTCTTTCAACCTCTATGACCAATAAACAGCTTATTTTTTTTGTTTTTTGTTTTTTCTACTTTACTAGTTTTTATGCAAACGCATTGCAATTGATTTTATTGCTTAACAAAAGTGATTAATTAAGTCCATTAATGAAAATGGACATACTAAGAATTGAATAATTAGTTTGAAATAAAAACAATCACAAATAAGCAAAAGTATAATATATCAAGTGTAAAATTTAATTAATAATTAAAAGAAAATAATAAAATCTGTCAACTATATAATTATGTTATAAATACATGATAAAATTGACCAGATATATAAGAGAATAATATATTTTTAATAAATTTTTAAAATTGGTAGATAGTTAATTCTATTAAATGTATGTGGATTATTATACATAGTATCACAAAATAATATAACACTTGTATAAATAATAATTTGTATAGCCTAATGATGTATAACTTAATATTAAATAGCTTTATAATTTTAATACAATTTATTAAATTAAATATGCATACTTTTGTGGCGAGTTTTGGAAAACACCTAATTCAACACAAACTCTAACGTATATAATTATTTTAACAAAATAAAATAGAGTTTAAATTTATTTAAAATACTAACACTGATATAAAAATATATGGAGTTATACACTTTGAAATACTAATACTAATATAATTCTAACTTGTTTAATTAGTTTAATTAAATAAAGTAGAATTTAAATTTATTTGGAATACTAGTACTATAATATAAAAATATATTAAGTTATATTGCTTCTTTTTTTTTTAATGTAAATCTTAAAATCATGTGTTTAAAATCAAGGGTATATTTGTCTTTATAAAAAAAGAAAAAAATACTTAAGTTATTTGTAATTTTATATATAGTATAGATATAGATAGATTACCAATTTTCAAGTTACGCTTGCAAACCGCCCCCCACCCCCAACCATGTAAAGAAAAATTGTTAAACCAACATTTTTTTTTTCCTTTTTGTTTATTTTATGATGTTTTTAAACACATCTATTAAACAGAGAATGAGGAAGTCAAAGCTAATCAAAGGTTCAATTTCGTAGACGAAAAAAAAAAGTTTCAATTTCCACTACACAATATTTTCTACCGACTCCTTGTAAATTAATATTATATAAATTTTAAAGAATAAATATACTTGTGGATAAATATATTATATGCATTTATACAATTAAACACATAAGATCTTGGATTAATATGATTTTACATATACAATTAAATTAAAGTGATTTGCTAACCTCTGTACATAACAATAACAAAGTAACGATGACATTGATGGTTCTTTGAGGCAGAACACAAACCACCAAGAATGGGTTTCTCTCCTAGCCTATAACTTTGTGTTTAAAGTAATTTTGGAATATGTAACTAAAGGAATATTATGTATTATTACAAGAAGAGTGATGACTAAGTTCCCTATTTATCTATAACTCCTACTACCCATCAAACTAAGTTAATGCTTGCTTATCTCTAATTAATAGAGATTTATCAGCAATTAATTAGATAGGTAATTATCTTAATCGACCGTAGAATCTAAGACTTGGCCACTTCTCATTATTTATTTAACCTTTTAATAAATTATCAAATATTAAATAAGTTAAATTATGTTAGCCACACAAAAATTAAAACAATAATTCTTACATTCCGCACATTGCAATTAGGGACATACACAGTAACTTGATTGATGAGGTACGAATATCAAAATACCGTGAATACTCGGTGTTGCGTGTATAGAATTGTTCGTTAATTTAATAAGAACATTACATTATTACGTTAAAAATTAGACTAACGTGGCGCTATATGCGCAAAATTGAATAGTACTCTTAGTATAGGTACGTTCTCCACGGTTCCTACAAAATTGTGAATCTCATGTTGCTATACGAAGAATAGTTGACCCACTCTTGCAGTTGGCTATATTTTAATGCTACATATTTACTAAGAAGGCAAGAAGCTACTCAGATTATTTTTTTTCCTCTTTTTATGTAAAAACCATAATTTTATAATGTAAGTTAGTTTTATATTAAATATAACATTTTTTTTATACAAATTATGAATTTATAACTATAATAATCAGAGTGGACCAAGAAGCTTTGATAACCATATTTACGTGAGTTGAATCCAAAGTTCTCTATATTTGGAGGACATGAAGAATAGAAGGCCGTTAGCATTACTCATGATAGTTGAACATTTATAAATGAATAAGTCTAATATAATTATCAATGGTAACACTATATTTTACTAGATTTACATGTTTAAAGTTTACACGTATCCTTCGCTCACAGGACTAATTTGATTTTGTAATTCTTGATTTTGATAGGTGCAGTCGCGCGGAGGACTAATTTGATTTTGTAATTCTTGATTTTGATAGGTGCAGTTATCGGTCATGTGTCATTCCAATGTGAAAGACGACGCAGAAATTGAAGAAATGTAACATATCTCACACCATCAATAAGGATTTTATTGTTTCTTTTTTTCTCATCTTATTATTTTCAAAAGTGTTGAAATTATAAACATTCTGCTCTTTTTACCAACATGCGTCTTTCAATCGTTTTTATATTATCTCAAGTTAAGAATTTCACTCTACGTTCGATACTTTCAGTGAATTTTTAGAAAATATTGTTGCATGTGACTTAATTTTTGTGAAGATTATAAACCACAATTAAATAGTCAAATTGTGACATAAAGTAATGATAATATGACAACCAAACAACTAGATTAGATGGTTTGTCTAACCTAATTTAATGGATGTACTTCCCACTAAAACAAGTTTCTTTGTCCAGTTGTCCTCAATATTTAATTATTGGGAAAGTCTGCCTCAGAGGGTTGGTTCTTGTGGATCGTCACCTAAGTCGTGTCGAGAGGTGTTCCCATTTTAAGCCAAGGTAAGGCATTTTGGGTTTTCTCATTAAATCGTTGACAGACGAGCAGGGGTACTTCTGTTATTATTATTGTGCAATTCTTATTTTGATAATGTTATCTCATTCAAGCTCCATTAACCGTTTTAAACATGAAACTCTTTTAAAAAACAAAGAAGATATCGAATTTTTCAACATTGAAACTCAGCTTCTGAATTGGAATATCCCTAAAGTTAGTCCATATAAGATATATGACACTGAAATGTTTAAACTCTTTACTTATATGTCAGTAAAAACTGTATAACAAACTATACCTATTAGAAATTCTTTTGAATCCCTTCAGCTTCTAACTAAACTTGAAATCATTTGTTATAAAGATAAATACAAATATATACAATTGGTTTAGTACAAGTTGCTTTAAAGCCTTTAACGGGAAAATGATTAAACACTTCTCTTCTAATCGCTCTATGTGATTGTAGGCATAATAAATTTGATGATTCCCTATTAGGAATTATGCAATCAAGTCTTTGTAATGGTCCTATTTATTTTGATTGCCATCCAAATTTTTCTATATCGTTAACACATAAAAATATTTTGGATGTTTTAACTTTAAACCTTCAATTATCAGGATATGATATGAAGATTGGATCCCAACCAGTCAATCTTGCATATCATATATATATATATATATTATATAGTTACAAATACATTAAACCCTAGAGCTCACCTTTATGATTGTAAAGATAAAACTATATTATTGGAAACGAATCTTTTAAAGTTAGATATTGCTGTCCTAGGACCATTATGTGGAAGGACATCACTCCTCCCTCATCATGGCTTATTGAAGTAGCATCCCTTTTTAAACCATTTGAAAACAGAAAGATTAAGGAAATTCTCTAGTTTGATGATGGGGATGTTATAATCAAATTTGATAACAATAAAATAGCTAGACTTTCAACAAGTTCTAGACAATCTTTTAAAACTAAGTTAGAAAAGTTCTATACTCCATGTAATACTGTTACTGGTAGTTCTAAACAAAGTGAAATTTATACTCCTTCTATTGTAAACTCAGTTTCTAAAGCAAATAATTTTATTTTCGAAGGAATTATAAATTCTAAACACAATATTTCACATGGTGTGTATCATCCTGCTAGTAGTAGCGATGATCAAGCTAATAAAAATGATCCTGATACTATATATGAACTTGGAGGTAATAATATGGCAGGTTTAGGAATAAACACTACATCTATAAATAGTGTTACTATTTTTGAGCCTTTTATATATGATAAAAAGGAAATAAATAAAGAATATTTTCAAGAAAAATGTAAAGGTTTTAGAAAGTGGTTTTTTACCTATTATACTAATAAACAACATTATACCGTTTTCTATTTATTTTACGAACATATTGAAAAGTATGAAAAGGTTGTACTTTTTGCTTTTTGGTTCAATGAGCTTGTTATTAAATATGAGGTTGATTTTCCTGAAATTAATGCTCTCGAAGATTTTTATAAATCGTGGAATACTGAGTAAGGATTGGTTAAGCCTATACATCCTCCTCCTGGTTTACAGAAAATTGATATAAGTAAAGACAAAAGCCTTGAAGTAGGTGCTTTTGCCACTATTCATTCTACCTCAATTGAGCATATTATAGAACGTATTATTAAACAAAATAATTATACTAATATATATTTACAAACCGTTGGCTCTCGATTAACTAGAATTAAGGAAGCTATTGACGATATTCAAAATATTTATAAAGATAATAAAAAAGATAAAGAAAAGATTTTTAAAGAAATTAAAGTTCCACATCCTTATAAAGCCCACTATTGAACTTTTTCAAGGTTTTAAATTAGATAAATTTAAAAAAAGTCAAGAGATTATTGATGCTCTGACTGGAAAACTTGAAAAAATGAAACTAAATTTCAAGTCACAACAAGTTTTACCTATCACTAAAGAGGAAAAAATTTCTGATATAGAATTAGAATGTTCGGATGTTTTGAAATTCCAAAATGATCTTTTTAATCCACAGGCTAATGAAGTAAATTTTTAAAAAAGGAACTTCTAAAGAAGTATCTATGGCCCCTAGTAAATATTATTACCCTAGGCCTATGACCCAGGATATTATTTTTGAAAAAGATGTAAATGTTCCGACCACTTGTTTTAATGGTAAAACTATTTATGAACGGGGTATTGATGGCCTCTCTGAATACGCTGTTTTAACTCAACTATATCGTAAGACCATGTATTATACTTGTAACACCCCTGCCTTAATTATCGAGATAATAGCCGTAATTAAGACCTAGAGTGTTACTAACCCTTCTTAAGATGACTAAAATGGGAATATAAATGTAAGGTATCTGAATAGTACACATAACACATATCAATTAAACAGAACATACAAGATGATGGCTTTATGTATATACATCTAATGCTCATGTCACTTGTCAATCAAGCATATAGTGCTAAAACAGTAGTAAAATTCTTACACGTGCATATAATCCTTACACAAAACCAAGCTAAGTATGTTCATGCCAAAACATAACATTTCGGGTTAGCCGTGGCTCGCCTGAGAATACCTATACAACAAAAATGCATTTGTATCAGAGCTTCTATTTCGTTCCCTGTCCAGTCGAGTGAAGTCGTCGAATTATTTATAGAGCCAAACAAATCATGATATTGGCCCATCTGCCCAAGAGAATAAAAAAGCCTTGCTAAGAGGTATAGAAGCCGAGCCGATTCATAATCCTAACAAGAATACTGGGCCTGACTGCCCAAAAGAATAATCTGCATATTGTCATAACATGGTTCTTCCATCTCAGGAGAATATCAATTGGACCACAGTCCAACAATATCACATAAACAAAATCATTATCATAACAATCGAATTGTTAGCGTCTTGATGTTGTCTAGATTTTTAAACTTCTCATCGCTGGCTCTAGATAGCCAAAAATTTACTTCTCCTTCGGAGGTTTAGGGATTTTTAAACCAAAGGCACTAGGCCCTACTTATTTTTATTCCGGCAACACTGACAGAACCATTCCCTTCATCGACGAAAAGCCACAACATATATAGATAATCGTGGACAACATCCCACCATATAACATAGCCAAGAGTATATTCACATACAAGTGAAGAACTTCTGAAGATAGATAATCAACATATTCAAGAATGCCAAAACGAGCATAGAGAGCTTTTCCACACCATAGGTAAGAGATGCAACCTTTTCGATATATAATCATCATGCCAAAATGTGAGAATCCAGGTTTTTCGACCTTTCTTCTCGGTTTTTCATTTCGGCTTTGAGGGGAAAACGTGTTTTCAAAGTCGCCAGTTTGTTTTACGAGAAAAAAAATAAAAGATTGTATAAAAGACAGTTCGAAAACGAACCACCTTTCATACATTTAAAAGCAGAGATTGATTGGAATCTATTTTACTAAGGTTCGAGAACTACGTTACGAATTGGGAAGGTGTTAGGCACCCAATTCGCCCTTTCAGTCTCTTTAATAGATCATGTATTCAATTCATACTTTAGATATCTTGCAAGTAATTTAAATTATTTTCAAAGATAGTCCTTTCGGATAAATTAAGTTTAAAACAGTATTTATGAAATCAGATTCGAGCTTTTCGAGCGCCTACGTATTCATTCATAGAATGAAATCAGAGTCTCATAGTTTCACTTGTTTGGAAACTATTCTTGTATTTTATTTTGTCTTGAAAACGTGTTAAAACGGGTTTTAGTTTTCTTGTAAAACTTAGAAAGGACTTGTTTTGAAAGCAATGAATTTCTTTGCAAGTTATCTAATTTTCTGTATTGAAACTTGTGCAATAATTAAAATCAAAAGAGTGGTAGAAAAGTATACTTGATGTGCTTGAAGAATAAAGATTGCTTGCTTCTTTCTCTTTCTAGAATTTTCTCTTTAAAATACTCTCTAATGATTTAGATAGAGTTTTCTATTTATACAACTCACTTGAGTGTTGATGTCTACAAATGAGACCCCAAGGGTCCTATTTATAGAGAATTTTCACCAAAAAATACTTCAAAAAGGGCCAGCCGCAGGGGGTACGGTTAGGGCTTGCGGCTGGGGCCTGCGGCTAAGGCGTGCGGCTGGGGTCTGCAAAGTGGCAACATTGGTCGTGGCGGACTCCCAATTAATTCAAAGTGATAGTTTTTCCTAATAGTCTTTTATATGCATGGTGAGTCAGGATTTGATGCAGAATGTTCATTTTGAATGGGAACTAGATTCACATGAGAGTCGTGGATTAGGGTGTTCACACAAAAGCCATACGAAACTCCGAACGTGCTGAGAGAATCATCAAAAATCCAGTTGACATGACGATAAATACAAATAAATTCATAACATGCATGTCATGCTTTATATGTAAATTAGAAATAACATATGCCGTACAAATTCCATTAAACATCCATCATTGTCCCTAGGTGTATATAAAAACCGTTTATTAATTTATTTTTATCAATCCATCAACTATACATCGGGAGACATCCCATAGAAATCACATGATACTTGATTATCGAGTTTAAATGGCACACATTACTCATATTCATGTATTCATAGTTCAAATATTCATGTATAATCAAGAGAAAAGTACTTTATATTGAACATACATGTATATAATCATTCATTTCTCAGTAAATAAAATCATATTATCAAGTTTTGAAAAGATATAAACTCCTACCTCAAGTTTGTAGACCAAATGAGGAAGAAGGATATAAACCAAAGCCCTGTTCAGTGAAATCCTAAAGGTATCGCGCTGTTATGCTCCTAAAGTGGTAAGACTCCAAGATTGTTGAAATATGGACTCCACCGCACACCGTCCTAGCTCACACTTGAGCTCCCACGAAGGATAACTAAGTTAAGATATGATGAATAGTAAAAGAGAAGAAGATTTGGATGTTTTGGAGCTTTAATCTTTGATGGAGGGTGAGATATGTGTAGAAATCTCTCTTTTTCTCTTTTTAGAACCCTCTAGAGCTGTCCTTATATGTGTGTTGGTGTTTGTCTCGAAGTTGGTGTTAAATGACTAAAAGTTTCTTTAAAACGGGCTTAAGTCGGTGCACAGGCTTAACTGGCGAACATGTATGCTAAATACCGGTCCGCGGGTCACAAATTTTTCAAAAATTAACTGCTGAATCAGTATACCAAAATCTCCATACCGGTTCGAGGGTAAATTTTCCCTATTTTGTACTCTTCTTGTTTCAAACATAACTTTTTGCTCGGAACTCCGATTAGGGTGATCGTTATGTCCCCGAAAAGTTAATTCAAGGATTTACTACTTCCTAAAGAAAATTTTCCCAATTTTGTATAGATAATTCCTAGAAATTCACCGAAGACAATGCTCTGCCAAAGCACTACCAAGGAAGCAAAATTTAGAGATGGGCTTACTGCGAACCTTGTTTTGATAAACGAGGAGGATGAACTGGCTTTCGGTCAAAACACGAAAGTTGTAGAGTGACTGAAAACCTCGAAGCACAAACGAGAACTTTTTCAAATAAGAAACGAGGAAGTTACAAAACTCTAAAGTTAGCCGAAATCAAAGATTCACGTAAGACCGAAACATACTATACGCGAGCCGATCTTGATTTGGACCATCAGAATCACTAAAAGATCACTCCCATGAGTGTAAAGAAGCTAAGACAACTAATACAAAGCGTTAAAACACTACGAGACTCCCTAATACGAGATTTCACCCCTCACCTTTACGAAGTTAGCACTTTAATCTTTCCTCATCTCAACTAATATAATTAAAGTATACTATATCCAACCTAATTTAAAATAAATTAAAGTACGGGGTATTAGGATATTGTTTGCAAAGCCACTGAAAATTCAAATAAACAAATTGCTGAATTTATAGCCGCTGGTTGTAATGGCCAACTTCATAGTGAGTGGGATAATATTTTAATTGAAACTAAAAGAAATGAAATTTTAAATTCTGTAAAAATTGTCCAAATCACGGTTACTACTAAACTGGATGATGCTGGAGGCCATTTTAAACAGGAACCTTATGCTAAGGAGAATGCAATTTATTATTTGATGTCAACTATTATTAGTGCTTTTATTTGTAATACTCCTAAAGCCTTAGATAAGAGTAAAGATTTACTTATAAATTTGTGATGTCCTACTTTAACCCATTTTAGGTGGTTATAGGATACTTTTCTTTCTAAAGTAATGCTTAGAAAGGATGCTAATCCAGAATTTTGGAAAGAAAAATTTATTGCAGGTTTACCAATTTTATTTGCTCAAAAAGTTAAGACTGTACTTGTAATCATGGTGGAGCTTCTATTCCTTACTCCTAGTATACTTATGGGGCTTTAATTAGTGAATGCATTGCTGAAGATTTAGCCTTATGTAACGACATTAAACTAAAATCATAATTAAAATCCAAAAATTTAACTGGAAGAAAATTCCCAGTAAATCCACTAGATTTTCTAAACCTCTAAAAAAGTATTCTAAAAGGAAAACTAAGAGAAAAACTTCTTCGTCTTATAAAAATACTTCTAGACCTTGTATTTCTAAACCAACAAACGACCTCCTAAGCAATCTTCTAATCCTAGTAATATTGTTTTTAAAAAATGTGGTAAGACAGGCCACTATGCTAATAAATGGTGGACTAAAAGAAAATAAATGAAATTACTGATGAAGGATTAAGAAAGCATCTTATAAATGTTCTTTTAAACCCCGGACACATGGCCTTGTATCTTCTGAATTTCCTTTTTCAAATATTTATATATGATTTTAAATCAGAGATAGAAGATTATTTTTCAAGAGTACGTTTGTTTAAGATCATCAAGAACCTTCTGTAAATAATATGGTTCATATTTAGGAAGAGGATTATTCTCTTGTTCAGTTTTAAAAGTAAAAAGATAATATTCTATCATTTTTCTTTTAGTAGAAGCATCTTCAATTTTATCTATACTATTAAGAATGTTTTGTTTATCTTTAGAAAGAACATTAATACATAAGCCATTGGCCACAATAATAATTTTATAATAATTTGTGTGAGAATTACAATTACACTCAAGCTCAAAATTATAATTTTCCTCAGAGGATGAACTAATATCATCAACCACATAATGGTTCGAGGAATAGCAATATCTGAGTTTAAAAGATTCGTTTCTAATAATATAGTTTTATCTTTGCAATCATAAAGGTGAGCTTTAGGGCTTAATGTATTCATAACTTTACAATATATACGATATGTAAGATTGATTGGTTCGGATCCAATCTTCATATCATATCCTGATAATTGAAGTTTTAAAGTTAAAAACATCTAGAATATTTTTATCTATTAATGATATAGAAAGATTTGGATGGCAATCATAATATATAGGACCATTACAAAGACTTGATTGTACAATTCCTAATAGGGAATCAACAAATTTATTATGCCTAGAATCACATAGAGCGATTAGAAGATAAATGTTTAATCCTTCTGTCGTTAAAGGCTTTAAAGCAACTTATACTAAACCAATAAGTATATATTTGTATTTATCTTTACAATAAATTATTTTAGGTTCAGTTAGAAACTGAAAGGATTCAAAATAGTTTCCAATATGTATAGTTTGTTCTATAGTTTTTATTAACATAGAAGTAAAGAGTTTAAACATTTCAATGTCATATGTCTTATCTAGACAACTTTAGAGATATTCCAATTTAGAAGCCGAGTATCGATGTTAGAAAATTCAATGTCTTATTTGTTTTTTAAAAGAGTTTTAGGTTTAAAATGGTCAATTGAGCTTGAAAGAGATAACATTATCAAAATAAGAATTGCAACAATAATAATAATAAAAGTACACTTGCTTGTCTATCAACGATTTAATGAGAAAACCCAAAATGCTTTACCATGGCTTAAAATGGGAACAACTCTCGATGCCACTTGGGTGACGATCCACAAGAACCAACCCCCTAATACCAAAAATGTAAGGAAAACTCAATTTGATAATTTTATTGATACAAACTCAAATTCTACAAAGGAGGAGAAGATTACAAAGTAAAGAAAGAAAGAAAACAAAGGATTAAAACATTCGATGCCTATATAAGGAAAGTAACATTCCTATTTATAATACTAAGAGATCGGACTTGAAATGTTTTGAAGTCAGTGATGATGTCAGGGCATGCGTGTGCTTGAATAACTGTAGTCAGTCGGTCCCTGCTCATCTTGTCTTTTAGCATCGGCAGGGAATTTAAAATCTTTACTTTAGAAAAGATGTTGACCTCTTTTATCAGCCACCTTTAACCCACTTGTTTATTTCCTTTATCCTTTAATTTGTCTTCTTTCTATTTTTCTGCTTTTTCCACTTACTCGGCCCAAGAATGAGGAGGCACGTGTTCTTCCATATTTTGATTATTATTATAATCATAAAGTTCATTATAATCTTCATTATTTTTATCCAAATTAACAGAAGGTGCTTTAGAGGAAGTGTACATGTAGTCATCATCGTCCAATAGTTCCAGTTGTGCAACTGAGCTTTTAACGTATTTTTTTTTTGATCTCCTGAGGCGATGCACTAGGAAAGTTTTTCTTGAAAAAAGCCACATAAGAAGTTTTAAACTCTTGATTTAAGAAAGTATCTCTTTTTTTTGCCCTTTCTTCTTCTTCAACATATAATTCTCAACGTCCTTCACTTTCTTTAAGTTGATTAAAAAGCTCAGTTCCACCCTGGCACAGTTCCACCCTGATATAGGTGGATTTCCATCAAGTGTGTGCTGTAGTTTTACACACCACCTCAAATAGTTTTGGGCTCTGGAATCCATTAAGAGCATAAGCTCAACCTTATTCACTGTAGAAAACGTTATCTCACCATAGGGATAGACGTCTCAAATATTGTAAAGTCGATAGTACTCTTAGGACGATAAGTGACTTGTTTTTACCTCTATGAACCTACTTCATGGGATCTCCAGTCACATAGGTGGGGTTACCATCACTCTTGCCTTATGCTCTAGGCATAAGTCCTATCCCCCTCGACGTATCAACCACTTTCCGCCTATTAAGTGGTTTTGTCAGAGGATCGGCCAAATTCAACTCTGACTTCACATAATCCAGAGATACAACTCCAGATTTAAGCAACTGCTTTATTATATTTTGTCTCCAACATATATGTCTACTCTTCCCATTGTATATCTTACTTTTAGCTTTTGCTATTGCGGCCTGACAATCGCAATGAATACAAACTGAAGTAGGCAATTTTGCACCAACAACAAGATCTGCCAAGAGGTTTCTAAGCCACTTGGCCTCATTACATGCCTTTTTCTAAGGCAATCAGCTCAAACTCCAAAGTAGAACGAGCAATACACGTTTGTTTGGAATAATTCCAAAACACTGCATATCCACCAAGGCTAAACACATAACCACTAGTGGATTTTATATCATCTGAATCAAATATCCAGTTTGCATCACTGTACCCTTCTAACACTGGTGGAGATTTACCAATTTTTTTTTAATTAATGGTACCTTTTAAGTACTTGGCTACTCTTTCTAGTGCATTCCAGTGTTCCTTATTAGGATACTGAGTATATCTACTTAATCTACACACATCATAAGCAATGTCAGGTCTTGTACAATTCATCAAGTACATTAGGCTACCAATGATTTGGGCATATTCACATTGGGAGACACTATGTGCTTTACTTTTCTTAAGTTAGGTATTTCCATCATAAGGTGTCGAAACATGTTTATAATCAAAATACCCAAACGTTTTCAATATTTTCTGAACATTGTGCTTTTGTGATAAAACGAGACCATCACATGTTTTGATAATTTTAATTCCTAAAATTACATTCCAAAAATTACATCAGCTTCTCCCATATCTTTCATAACAAAATTAGAAGCTAGGAATTTGTTGGTCTCATCAACCATATACAGGCTAGTACCTATAACGAGCATATCATCAATATATAGGCATATTATTACATATGTGTTAACATCGAATGATTTATAGTAAATACATTTATCTACTTCATTTATCAAATAACCATTTAATACTAACACCTTATCAAATTTTGATACCATTGTTTTGGTGCTTGTTTCAGCTCATACAAAGATTTAACTAGCTTGCATACCTTGTGCTTACTACCATGAAATACATGACCCTCTAGTTGATTCATAAAAATTTTATCTTTTAATTCACCATTTAATTAAAAAGGCTGTTTTGACATCCATTTGATGAATAATTAAATTATGCAAAGCAGCCAAAGCAATTAAAGTTCTAATTGAGGAAATTCTAGACATAGGAGAAAAGGTATCAAAATAATCTATATGTTTCTTTTGATTAAACCCTTTAGCAACCAATCTTGCTTTATACTTTTCTACTGCCCCACCAAGCCTATCTTCCTCCTAAATAACCAATAAGTTTTGCACCAGGAGGCAAATTAACTAATTCCCATGTATTATTATATAAGATGGATTCTAATTCATTTTTGATTGCCTCTTTCTAGTGGGTTGAATCAGGGGATGTTATTGCTTCAGTATAAGTTTGTGGGTCATTGTCTACTAGAAAAGTGTGAAAGTTATCTTTAAAATTGGTTGCTTTTCATAATCTTTTACTTATTCAGAATTTTTAGGAGGTACATTAGGTTCATGATAAGATATAGATTTACTAATTTTTGTTTTTATAGGAAAAATATTCTCAAAGAAATTAGCATTTTTAGATTCCATGATAGTATTAGTATCTAATAGAATATTCGGCAATACTAAGAATCTATAAGTAGCACTATTCCGGGCATACCCTATAAACATGCAATCAATAGTTTTAGTTCCCAATTTCCTCTTTGTAGGTTATGGGATCAGGACCTTAGCTAAACACCCCCACGCTTTGAGATAATTAAGGTTGGGTGCATGACCTTTCCATAATTCATATGGTGTCTTGCCAGTTTTCTTGTAGGGTATTCTATTTTGTACATAACATGCAAAGAGTATAGCTTCCCCCCCCCCCCCACAAGTTTAGTGGTACCCCAGAACTAATTATCATTGCATTTATCATTTCTTTGAGTGTTATATTCTTCCTTTCTGCTACCCCATATGATTAGGTGAGTATGGAGGTGTAGTCTCATAGATTATGCCATGTTCTTCACAAAATGTATTGAAGATATTAGATTCATATTAACACCCCCTATCAAATCTTAATATTTTAATTTTCTTATTTAGTTGATTTTTAACTTCTGATTTATATTTTGGAAACATCTCACATGCCAGAACTTTGTATTTTAATAGATATACTTTTGTGTATCTTGAATAGTCATATATGAATATAACATAATAAAACTTACCTCGTCTGGTCATGGTTTGCTTTAAGTCACCTAGGTCAGTGTGAATTAACTCAAGTAATTCAGTTTCTCTTTGTATTGATTTACATGTCTTTTTAGTAAACTTTGATTTAGTACATATTCACATTTATTAACTTCAGTGTCAGAAAAATTAGACAATAAACCAGAATCTCTCTTTTTCTTAATATAGGAGTAATTCACATGACCTAGTCTACTATGCCATATATCAATAGAGTCAACCATGTAGGCAGAAGATGTAGTTTTATTAATAATATCTTGTATATTTAATATAAATAGTCCTCGAGTAGCATACCATTTTCCTACAAAAACACCATTCTTAGTCAGGACTAATTTGTCACATTCTAATAACATTTTGATAACTATTTTTCCAAGCAGAGACACAGATACAACATTCCTACTGATCTCAGGAACATGAAGTACATCACCCAGTAAAAGAGTTTTTCCAGATGTTAATTTGAGAAGAACCTTTCCTTTGCCAAAAACTGGGGTAGGCCTTGAGTCACCCATATAAACTTGTTCTTCTTCTTCTCTCATTTGTGTGTAATTCGAGAATGATTCTCTATCAGCACAGATGTGTTTGGTAGCTCCAGAATCAACTACCCCATTTTTTTTCCAGCCACCATGTTTACTTCAGTGACAACAGTCGTAATGATGTCTCCCTTAACTATATTAGCTTTGGGAGGATGATTATTTTTGTTGTCTTTTCTATTTTTACACTGGAAAGCTTTATGACCTTTTTCTTCCACAAACATAACATTTTTCTTTTCTTTTAAATTCCAAACTTTGAGCTTGCAAATTCTTATTATTTTTCTTATTTTTATGTTTGCAGAAATTACCGCGAGATTTGACTTTAGTTATGTTATGTTTGCAGAAATTACCTTCGATAATGAAGACATATCTCCTTTTTGGTTATGTTCTTTTATCTGGATGTGTATGTCAATATATGCAAGACTCATATCTTTTCTTTTATGTTTCATATTATTTTTATAATATTTCCATGAGTCTAGTATTTTCTCAATCAAGCATCCGGCAATAAAAACTTCAGGAAGAGTTATGTTTTCATTTTGAAGGTCATTAAGTAGCATATGAAATTCATTAATTTGAGTTGAAATATCTTTATCCTCAGTCATTTGGAATTTTAAGAAATTCCCAATATAAGCATATTTTTGAGTTCCAGCATCCTCTATTACGTATTTTTTATATAAGGTTTCCCAACTTTCACAAGTAGATTTGTATGAGCAATAAATATTGAAAAGCTCATTAGATAAAGTGCTTAGAATCATGTGGCGGCGTAACTTCTTGCCGTTTTTCCAATTCTGTAAAGATACCTCATAGTTTTTTGAATATTTTTGAGGCTCTGGTTGAGTGACATATTGAGCAAGGTTTAGTACGTCCAACGTTGAGTATATCCTTTCTTGCCATAATCGAAAGTTAGTTCCATCGAAAGTGAGTTCCTTCGAAACGATCAATTTTTGACATGTCTGGCAATGAACGAGCAGTAACCAAAATAGCATCCATACTCTCCTCTTAAGATTGTTGGAGAAACTTGAAAATAAAAATTGGATGCGGGCGAAAAACAAATTAATATAGTCGAGGCGTGCTAGGCACTGTCCTTAAGAAAAGATTCCACCCCTCTAGGATAACATCCAGATGCAAACAGGGTTTGTCGTATCTTCCCTCCAAGATACAACGACTATGATTCTATAAGGGTGGACTCCCAACTATGTCAAATTTTCAAGATAAACTTTTGAACGAAATAATATGAATACGATTTGAATACAATCTTGTAGAAACTTCATCAAAGAATACAAATCCAATTTGTATACAATCTTGTAGAAATTTTATGAAAGATTTGTGTAGAAAATTAAAGATGAGTTGCATATAAGTTGGGTATGGTTGGCTACGAGTTAGATAATAATTGTAAATGAGTTGTGTAGAAGCCACAAGATAATATATATTTTTTATTTTAAAATAAATAAAATATACAACAACTACGTCGTCCCCGAACCCGTCGTCTGGCAAGCCTCACTCGTCCACTGTGTACCTGTCTTTGTCTATTAAAAATGGGGTAAGCGTGCCACTCAGTAGGGGAGGAAAATAAGGATATTGAGTTTGTAAAACATAATCATTTATTCGATAATAATTTATACTTTAACCATTAATCCAATTGAATACCATAATTTTATGAAATAACGCATGCTTATGTTAATGTAGGTTACATCTCTTGTGTCAACCGTTACGTCGAGTCATCAAATCATTTATGGAGCTGAATAAATCATAATATGGGCCCATCCACCTGAGATCATAAACAAGCCTTGCCGTGAGATATAGAAGCTGAGCCAAGCCATAACCATAAAAAGAATACTGGGCTTAACCGCCCGAAGGAATATATCGCATATAATCAGATTATAGCCTCTTCGTCTCAGGTGAAAATAATAATAATAAAAAATGACTAGACCACAGTCCAACTGTGTCACATTAATAGAACATTGTCACATCAACCGAACTATTAGTATCTTGCTGTTGTCTAGATTTTTGGACTTCTCACCACAGGTTCTAGATAGCCGATGACAAGCTGCCCCTCCGGGGGTTTACTGATTTTCAACCCAAGGGCACCAGGCCCCACTTATTTTCTATATCGGCAAGCACTAACCACAATCATTCCCTTCACCGACGGAAGGAAAAACATAAATAGAGATAATCGTGGAGACATCCCACCACATAACACAATCGAGAATATATTCACATACGAATGAAGAACTCTCAAATATATCAATCACAGGTTAAACGAGCATAGAAAGCCGTCCACAACATGGACATGAGATATAATTCTTTCAAGAGACAATCACCATGCCATATGCCATAATAATACTCCAAGCTTGTCAAGAATAGTGCCAAGGATGCCGAGTTGACATAATAATAATGCATAGCGTGCAATTAATGCTCTAAATGTAAACTAGAAGTAACATATGCCATACAAATGTCATTAGACATTCGTTCTTGTCCCTATGAGTATACAAGAACCAAGTTTCTAATTCATTTTTTTCAATCCATCAACTATACACCTAAAGGATGTCCCGTAAAAATCAAATACTACCGGAATATTGGGCTTAGATGGCATATCTTGCTTCACTTCATGGTTCATGGTTCGAAAATATAAATATATCTCATGAATATTGAGTAACGATAATCATATTAACATACATGTATAAAATCATCTATTTCTTACTCCCTCCGTCCCAAATTGCTGGTCCCTCTTTCCATTTTTGGATGTCCCAAAATAAATGTTCACTTTCCATAAAAGGTAAATACATACCTATTTTTCCCTTTTGTACTTTTACTTTCCAGGAAAAAATGGAGAAAGAAAGCATACAATTGATTTCATAGGATTAAATTATGGAGAAACAAAAATCTAACAAAAGAAGATGCAACAATTCAAACACAATTATAAATTCTACTACCAACCAAAAAAGAGCCTATTCATTTGCTTTAGCCTTAACAAAAATTACACGAGTGTATCATTTCAAAAAAATTCAACCATTATGAAGTAGACTCCAAAATGTTCCAAAATGAAGGTTCCTGGGCAGAATTAAGAGAAAGAAAAAAATAAGTCATTAACTTTGATTGGACATAGAGAAAAAGGAAATGAATAAAAAAAGAAAAAAAAAAGAGAGAGAAACTTACTTATTGACGGAGATGATGGATTGCCTTCTCCATAATATCTCTTTCACATTCAAGCATAATAGGAAGATTTCTATTTCTCAATAATCTGTTCCTTCCCATATGTGGAGCTTATAATTATTCCCACCCAAATCCTTTAGCACTTCAACCATGCAAGCTTGAAATAACAAAAAGACATGATTGAGATTTTGGGTTGATAATTCTTCAAAAGATTTATCCACTACACTAACAAGTGCATCAATTGTTGCGGGTGCTTGTTGATGTTGCAAAGATTGAATTGCTCGAAAATATCCGAGATCCAACACGTTCATATCTGGACTACTAGGAGGTTGAAATGATAGACGAATATTCAATCTGTCACAACTCGCAGCCTCGAGAAACTCGACATCTAACCCATTGATATACAACTTTACATTATCTTGCTGAATATATATAGTTTGCCTTTCATTGTTGTGTGGCCATTTATCTCGAATAGCCGGTAAAACTTTCTCAATAAAATAAGAACGAGTGATATCTTTGGTCACAGAAATGATCGCCTTCGTCTCCAAAGCACCTACTACTCAATTCTTACTACAACGTTTTGCAGGTTCCTTATATATGAATGGAAAAATTCCAATCTGGCCGGAATATGTTTCATTTCCAGTTGAATCGAACCTCGGTCGAGCGACGGCAGCTAGAAACATAACTTTGGTGATAAACCTTTTGCTTTTGCATGTGCGATATGGTTCTCGCTCCTCTGGCAGTAGATAATACCGTTCCGACTCTTTTGTCAAAAAGAACCATTTTTCATCAATATGTACATAGTTGTACATATCTTTGAAAACTGATTGATTTTCAATACTTGATGGGTCAAGCATTGACAGACAAAATCGAAGCCGTGCTTTCTTTGTTTCTTCAGATAGGTATGGCTTCAATGCACTGGTATGTGGCTTTATCGCACCTTCTTTGAGTCACCTATGAAGTGTTGTTTTCGGCACCTCCAAGGCGTTTGATAAAGATTGAATATTAGTTCGACGACGAAGATCAATTTCAGCAATTCTTCTAAGGTCAATTTGCACTCGCTTACGACCAACATTTGTCGGTTGTTTGGAAGATATGTCAACCACCGTTCCATTGAGAAAATAAGATTTTTCTCATTTCCAAATTCTTGTGACTGTTTTTGGATTTATAGAGAATTTAGTTGCAATCTCCTTTGTAGAACCTCTTTTTAATTTTCCATTTACAGTTAGTCCCAACAATATCTCAAAAATGGCATGACGTTGTTGGTTGCTCAGGTTTCTTTTACTCCTACAATTGATGGAGGAATTTTCGTAAAAAAATTCCATGTTGTAGAAGAATGGAAAGAGAGAGAAGAGGTAGAGGAAGTAAAGAGAAAAAAGAACAGGTTTTAGGAGAAAAAAATAGAGAACGTGATAAAGATAAAAAAAAAAATGATGTGAACAAATCTCTTGCTGCATATATACATGTAAAGATGGCTCCATTTTTTTTGCAAATTCCTGCCACTTTTTTAGGAAAGATTTCCTCCAATTTTTGGACTTACTGTAATTCCCTCCTTAAATTTCATATATTTTCAATTTATTCTTTCATTAATTTTTGTCAATTATGGGGGGGATATTATGGTGCCAAATTTAGTGAATTATGGAGCCATATTTTTTGTAATGCAATTTAGGCATATTAGTGGCGGCAACTTTGGTGGATTACACTGCTAATTTTTTTGCAATTTTATTTTAAGCATATTATGGAGGAATTATCTCTCTAAAATTAAAAAGTGAGAAGGAAAGTTTAATACTCCATAAATGTTTTGAATCAAAAAAAGGGTAAAAAGGGAAAGTCAAGCAAAAAGTACCATAGTGCTTAATAAGTTGGATTCCCCAAAAGGGGCCAGCAATCTCGGACGGAGGGAGTATTATATAAGATCCTGTTATTAAGATTTTATGAAAAATAAGGTTTAGAACCCTACCTCAAGTTTCATAGTGAAAAGGAAGAAGAAGAGATGATAATCGAAGCCTCGTTTAATGAAATCCCAAATCTCTCGGGTCACCACGTTCCTAGTATGGCAAAACCCTTAAATAAATGATGCTCAGACTCCTACCCACGTAGTCTTTAGCTCACGCTCGAGGAGGATATATGTGTAAGAATCTCCTTTCTATCTCTCTCTAGAGTTCTCTAGAACTCTTTTACGGTGTATGTGAGTGTTTTGGTCGAAATAAGGTGAAAAAATGGACAAAACGCGCTTAAAAGGTGAATAAAGTCGGTGCCCAGCAATTCTTGGGAGACCAGTCCGCACAGGACAACTCCCCCAAAATTTAAATGATGGACCGGTCTGGTATTTCTCTAGACCAATTCACGTGTAAATTTTGCTCTGGAGCGCTGTTCGTAATTTGACCATAACTTTTTGTTCGGGACTACGATTGAGATGATCTTTATGTACACAGAAAGGTAATTCAAAGATCTACAACTTCCTGAGGAATTTTCCTTAAATTATATATGGATATTTTCCATAATTCCTCCAAAAATAGTTCTCTGCAAAAGCTATATCAAACAAACCGAATTTAGCGATGGACCTACTTTGGACCCTGTTTTGACAAATGAGGATTGACTTTCAGTCAAAACATGAAAGTTGTAGAATAGTATGAAACCTAAAAGGAGGAACAAATGGCAACCAATTAGGATACGAGACAAAAAAAGTTACAATAGCACGAAGTTAGCTAAAAACGAAAAATCGCATAAGGCCAAAACTTATGATTTACAAACCACTATTGATTTTGACAACCCGTATCAGTAAATGATCACTCTCATGAGTGAAAAAAAGCTAATACAACTAATATAATTAAATTATACTACATCCAACCCAATTTAAAATAAATTAAAGTACGGAGTATTATAATCTCCCCTACTAATAAAAATTTCATCGTCGAAATTTTCGATGGCATTCCTTAAGTGAATAACTTGAGACACTTATCGTAAATTTCGGTCTCCAACCTTTATATCTCTTTTGGTCACATGCCAAGTACCACCTCACCCATCCCTACCTCACTTCACCCATGTCCTCACATTGGACATCCCGAAAGGTCCTGTTGGACTTTGGCAAATTCCGGTAGGTGTACTTAACCATGTACCAATCAATCCCCTTTAGCACTTAGCCAACTCATATACAACAAGCAAGGCCAACACAAATATCATGGAGCTAACAAATAAGCAACAACAATAAAGATACAAGTATAAGGAGAACAATGAGTGCTCTAGAGCTTAATACTAGTGATAATGACCCACAATTAGTTTCCTCCATTTTGTCATTATAACAAGTCATTATAAATTCCAAATAAGTTGATATCAACCCAAATGTTTCCACAGTACACCCAATCGTCAAATCCATAATTTCTATAATATAACCATCCTATCCAATGTATACATATATTGTAAAACTTATCCAATTGTAGACATTCTTCCAAACTTTTCATAAGTTTATCTAAAATTATTGTTAATCCATAATTAGTCTATATACCAAAAAGTGTTTACATACACGAGATTTACACCATTTATTCATTGGCACCTAACATACCAAAGTCATCTATTTCCATAGTGCACATTTGGAAAAATTACATGAATTCAACTATCTTACAACATGCGAGAAACTCATAGAACCCAAAAATTAATACCTTACGATAACTCGAAGGACTTTCTCAAATTTAACAAAGGTATACAAAACATATGTCAAATTTAGACTTCTAGGAACAATTCCTTTGATTCATCTAGTCAAAAACTAAGATAGAATTCAACTTGTCAGCAAGGAAGATAAATTCATAAGTTGTTAACAACCCAGAAATAAATGATATCGTAGTATCATAGCAAGGATTACCACACAAGGAAACATGATAGAAGAAAACTCAAATATTGATGTCCCAAGTTAAGATTAAAGACAAAATGAACCATTTCCTAAAGAACCATAAAGGGTTTTAGAATATTTTAGTATTCCCAATTTATATTTCAAATATGCCCAAAAGATATGGTGTCACCATCTCATATCATGCAAGGAATCTTCATGACAAGGTATACCATAAAAATAAGAAATAATTGAGATTCAATCCATAACAATAAACTTAATTCAACTTCTTTTACTCCAATAGGTAAACTATAAATAATTCACAATTGTAACTTGTAAACTTTCAGACAAGATCTCCTTCCAAAAGAGGTCTTACAACAAATGAAGAAGAAACCATATACCTCGACATTCTCATAAAGAATTTAAGAGACCCTTAAACCACACCACTACATATATCATATACTCATAATACACAAATATTATCAATTTGCACTAATAATGGTAAAGAACCATAATCCCAAATTTAGAGAAACCATAATTATATGCCCACTAGATCCCAATATATTCCCAATATTTTAATATCTCATGAATTTCATGGCCCAATAATATTAAGATCAATATCGAACAATTTCCAAACGTTTACGTCATCCAAAATCATACCTCGAATCATATCATTGATTACCTATAGATTTAACCAAAAATATTACTCCATAAGGGAGGAAAATCATAATAGCTTTATACCACAATGCAAGATGATTTCCGGTTACTATGAAATTCCTCAACTTTAGTTAAATAGCTAATTTAATTCAATAGTCCCTCTAGAAAATCGGTTTCCCTAAAAAGGTGTCATATAAGATCATTTATCGAATCAAGAATTACAAGTATTCTATACCTCATCGTTTAAAACATCTTATTTCCTTTTGTCCGAAAATTTAAAAACATATGGATAAACAAAGTGAATCAATATCATCTCTAAAAATTAATACTTTATATTCACAAAAGGTTCCATAACCCATGAATTTAAATCCAAAACAATCAAGATACAAAGGTGTATATACCATATGATTTTTATTTAAGAAATTTCCAAAACAGTATATTAAAATACTTTCCACAATTGATCATACTTGATCCAAATTATTAGCTTCCCAATACCATAGAATACGATTGTCATCTACCTAACGTCTTGATTTATCCAAAAGTTTTAAGCCATGTGTAAAAAGGTACAATCGAGATCATTACAAACATTACAAACTTCTTTGTCTTTCTATCCTGAGATTTTCCACAAGATATAGCTAACCACAATATTATAGAAGATACAATATATATATATATATACTTATGAAGAGCAAACCATCACAAATTATACCTGCAAGATTTATCCGTCGATTCTATACATCCCACAGGAAGAAGAAACAACTATATTATGAACGTCCTACTCCCCCACATACTGAACACCTTCCTTCAGGTGGTTTGATAGACAGTTAGGAAAGAAATCAACTTTTTAATTCCTGAGAACTAAATGAAGTATGCGACTCTTTACCATTTCCCTACGGATATTGATTTGTACTATCTAGAGGAACCTTACTTCTTAAAATATCATGACTACCCGCACATGTAACTAATCCTTGGCTTACTAATGCCACTGCTAAAACCCAAAATCTCATTTTTATCAATATCCCTTCATCTACAGTAGTATATGTTCTTTCCTATCATAACCCCGTCACCCACATCCTTAACAATTTCTCGTCATGGTTTATCGGTTGGGACTAATAAGATTATTACCACGTTGTACACTATACTAAAATCATTTAGGAGGATTAATCAGTTTGGCCAATTCACGGGCCACTTATCAGAATACCTCTAAAATTTCTACTGAAGAAAACTAGATTTTCACGACAAAAATTACATCCGGTCTTTTCTCCTTAGGATATCAGCCACAATAACACGAGAGAGAAATCTAATCCAAAAACATAATGAATAGAGAAACCCTAGGGAACAACAAACATGCGATACAAAAAGGATAAGACCCACTACCTTACCATCGAAATAATAATTCTAACCCCCCTTCATGTGGAACACATGTCAAGACACAAAAGAATTTCCACGTAACTTACCCACATCTTGTGGTACCAAATCCACAAGGTTAGGATACAAATGCCAGACTCGAAACTTCGAATAGGTCTAATCACAAGACACGACCATCGTTCACCACCATAATTGAAGTCAACAAAGGAACAACTTACTGCACTATGTAAACTAACAAGCTTTAAATGAACTAAAAGTTATGAAACCATCCTCAAACTTCAAGATGTGAAAACTAAACACGACCTCAGGAATACAAAGATCAGAATTACGGACATACATCGGAATAACTATTAGTGTCTTACCGTTGTCTATATTTTTGGACTTCTTACTATGGGCTCTAGACAGCCCACGACTTGTTGCCCTTTCAGAGATCTAGGGATTTTCAATCCAATGGCACAAGGACCCACTTATTTTCCATACCAACAAGCACTAACCACAATCATTCGCTTCACCAATGGAAGGCCAAACATAAATACAGATAATCGTGGCAACATCCCACCATATAACACAATCGAGAATATAGTCACATATGAATGAAGAACTTTCAAAGATAGATAATCACAGGTTCCAGAATGCCACACAACCAAAGAAAGTTGTCCACAACATGGACATGAGACATATTTCTTTCAAAAGATAATAACCATGCCATATGCCATAATAATACTCCAAGCTTGTCAAGAATAGCGCTAAGGATGCCGGGTTGACACAATAATGATGTATAGCATGCAATTCATGCTCTAAATGTAAACTAGAAGCAATATATGCCTTACAAACCTCATCAGACATTCGTCCTTGTCCCTAGGTTTATACAAGAACCACTTTTCTAATTCATTTCCATCAATCCATCAACTACAAACCTAAAGGATGTCCCGTAAATATTAAATACTATGGGAATATTGGGCTTAAATGGCATATCTTTTTTCACTTCATGGTATCATAGTTCATGGTTCAAATATATATATCTTATGAATATTGAGTAATACGATAATCATATTAACATACATGTATAAAATCATCTATTTCTTGTTAAATAAGATTATGTTATCGAACTTTTATGCAAAATAAGTTCTAGAATCCCTACCTTAAGTTTAATAGTGAAAAGGAAGAAGCAAAGATCATAGTCGAAGCCTCGTTCGATGAAATCCTAAATCTCTCGTGTCAGCACATTCCTAGTATGGCAAAACCCCCAAATAGATGATGCTTACACTCCCACTCGCGTAGTTCTAGTTCACGCTCAAGCTCCCATGGCAAATGACCAAGGTAAGAGATAATGAATAGTGCCTTAGAAGTAGGTTTGGATGATTTCAAGCTTAAATCTTTGGTGGAGGAGGATAGATGTGTAAACATATCCTCTCATTCTCTTTCTAAAGTTCTTTAGAACCCTCTTATGGTGTATGAGAGTGCTTGGGTCGAAATAGGGTGAAAAGGTGGACAAAACGTGCTTAAAAAGTGAATAAAGTCAGCGCCCAGCGTTTATGGCAGACCGGTATAACCAAATGGGAGACCGATCCGCGTAGCACCACTCCCCCAAAATTTAAAGGCCAGACGGTTCTCGCATTTCTCTAGACCGGTCCGCGTGTAAATTCTGCTATGTAGCACTATTCGTAATTTGGCCATAACCGTTCGCTCAGGATCCGACTAATGTGATGTTTATGTCCATGGAAAGGTAATTCAAAGATCTATAACTTTCTAAAAGGAAGTTTCCTCAAATTATGGACGGATAATTTCCATAATTCCTCCGAAAATAGTGCTCTGCCGAAGCACTACCGAACAAACAGAATTTAGCGATGGGCCTACTTCGGACCCTGTTTTGACAAATGAGGAGTGTGAATTGGCTTGCTGTGAAAACATGAAAATTGTAGAATGGAATGAAACCTAAAAGTAGGAATAAATAGCAACCAATTCGGATATAAGGCGAAGAAGTTACAATAGTACGAAGTTAACTAAAAACAAAAAATCGCATAAGGCCAAAACTCATGATTTACAAACCACTATCGATTCGGACCATCCGAATCAGTAAACGATCACTCTTATGAATGCAAAGAAGCTAATACAACTAATATAATTAAATTATACTACCTCCAACCAAATTTAAAACAAATTAAATTATGGTGTATTACATGATTCCATTTTCCTGAAGTAAATCTGGAAACAATTTATTTATTACTATTTTAAAATTTTTCTTTTAGAATTCCGCCATAATCAATATCTAAAGCATTAGTTTTAACTATCTTAAAAATATATGGCGATTCTAAAGCTAAGCAAGGCAATTATTTAACTTTTGACTTTGTAATTCTAACAACTTTAGTATGTCTCTTTCCCTATGGATGAGAGTTTTTTCAAAGTCTCTCATATAGAGGTGCACAATCAATAGCAAGATTTTTATAACACTCGGCTATATAATTTACACTTCTTAGAAATCTTTGTAATTGGGTTTTAGCAGTGATTTGATCAGGGAGTTTATTAGCAAAATCAATAGAACAATTTATCGGGATAATTTTTCCATTAGAGATTTCATGACCAAGAAGTTTAATTTTGGTTTGGAATACCATTTTCGTAGCTAAAATAACTAATCCAGCTTTTTGTATAACATTAACAAGAATATTTAAATGTTTAAAATGTTGATCGATATTTTGGGAGAAAACCAAGATTTCATCAATATAAACTATAGTAAAAGTAGTATAGGGATTAAAAATGTCATTCGTAATATTCTGAAATTCTGAAGGGGCATTTTTTAAACCAAAAGCAATATTGGGAAAGTAGTTTTATATCTATCCTGTCTAGCTATTTGAATCTGCCAATATATAGGTTTTAAATCAAATTTCAAAAATATCTTAGCCACTTGGACTCTGGCTGATAAATGTTTTTTATTAGGAAGTGGATATCTAATCCACCGAATAGCTTTATTAAGAGGTTTATAAATTATAACCATTCTATGGGCTCCTCTTTCGGTTTTAGATGCTTTATTGACATAAAAAGATGTACAACTCTAGGGAGAATAACCTTTTCAGATAATTTTTTATCTAATAAAGATTGAATTTCATTTTTGCAATATTGAAGAAGTTCAGCATTCATTTGAGATGGTCTAGCTTTAGTAGGATTTTTATTTTCAAACAAATCTTTTTCATATGGAAGGGGAACAATATGTTGCTTCCTATCCCAAAAAGCATTTGGGTGTTCATTACCAATTTCATAAAAAATATTATAAATTTGATGTATTCCAGTTTGAACTTTAGAAGAATTAAGTTGAGAAGAAATATTTAGAATCTGAACATCATGTTTTAAGTAATTTATCAATTTTTCCTTAAAAAATAAATGTTCTTTAATCTCATTTCTTTCTTTAATTTGAGGAGTAGTTATAAATAAAAAAATAACTTCTCTACCCTCAAACTTAGTTAAAATACCTTGGTGAGGTGACCATGAAAGGTTCAATTAGACTTAAATACGGTGTTCCTAATATTAAGTCTTTGAGAAAGATTTTTAACTAATATAAAAGTGGATGGAACACATAATCCATCATTACAAATATAAGTATTGGAAAGTCTAAATTTTATTTTTAATTTAGAACTATTTCTTACGGTGAGGGTTTGAGTGGTTTTGTCAAAACAATAAGTAGGAACCAAACCTTCTCGAATGCAGTTTATATCAGCTCCACTATCAACGAGGCCTATATCTTCTAATACAAAATTTTCATTAATAACAATAGTAATATTAATGTACCATTTTTGATAAATAACCTAGACAATAATTTGTAAAACATTTTGTAAAAAAAATAAAATTATATTGTGAAAGTCTAGCTATACATAAATCATACATTCTTCTTCTTTTATCTGCAGTTATAAAAATCACATGGATATAGTTGTGTCACATAATTAAAAATAAAACAATGCTACTACTACCCACAACAAAGCACATTTTATCGTCTATTGATACCGTTGTTGGCGACAAGACCTCTTAACCCAAATTCATTTGCATTTCCCAATCACATCACTTCTTTGATTAAAATCCGTTTCCAAGCATTGGCTCTCTCTTATCACAAATCCTTCGTTCTCTCTCTTCCTCCTCCTCCTTCCGGCTTATTTTTGCAGTGCTTGCGTCGCCTTATCAAACAATGAGAATTCGAATTTGTACCATTCAATACCACAAAGCCGCCTTTTAGGATGCTTACTTTCGCTAAAGATCCATCAGGTATAAAAGTCTTACAATGGTTTGCTATTATGTTCGTCCAATCGGGGACATGATGTTCATTGAGACATTACATTTACAATCCTAATATTAATCAATTCACCACACTCCCCCAACCCCATTACCTAAGCCTCATCAATCCCTAATATACATATGCTACTGCAGTCAATTTGGCATTTGATCCGTCAAAATCCCCTCATTACAAAGTTATTCTAGTTTAGACCTTACCCGTAATCTACTATGAGATGGAAATATACTCATCGGAGACTGGCCTATGGAAACACACCAAAGAGTCAATTAGGCTTCAAGTGAATTTCCATCTCGGGGTGTTTTGGAATGGGCAATAAATTGGAGTAGCAGATGGGGCAATTCTTTGTATTTCAACGTACAAGAATAGCGAATTGGAACAATTATAAAGCCCCCGATTCCCAAGGATTTTGGGGAGAGGAGGCTTATGTACTATGGAGTTTCTAACAACCATTTGGATATAGTTGAAATATACCATCCTCAGACTATAATATTCAATGTTTATGAATTGGAGAAGGACTATTCTGGGTGGTTTGTCAAGTATATATCGTGTCAAACTTGCTCTATTACCAGTTCCTTATACTAGGTCTTGTTTGATAACAGGATGATGAGGATTCATTTCTAGTTTTGCATATACCTGGAAAGGCTATAGTGTACAGCTTTAAGGACAGGAATTTCAGGAAGCTTTGTGATTTTCCTCGTGGTGAAAATGATTTTGAGTGTGATGGTAGTGAGAGTTCAACTTATATTGAGTGTGATGGTAGTGAGAGTTCAACTTATATTAAGTGTGCTAGTACTGAGAGTTCTTTAAAATTCAACGGATGGTTTGATGCTTTTGAATTCGTTGAGTCCTTTTTTGTGTGTTTGATTAATGATTTGCTTCTGAAGATAATCAATGGTTAGTTTGTGTGATACTATTTAGCCCTTTAAAATTACTTTGTGTCAGGTTCTTGCTATGGTTGCACTCTCACAAATATAAATTATCAGCATTGAGCATTACAAATTAAAAAGAAAAAATATAAAAATAAAGCTTAAATAATTCCGATGTTAACGGCTGCCAAGAGACCCATTATCTATTGATATATCGGTGTAAAACTTTGGCACCCAAAAACAAATATGATATCTCAAGCTCCTTAAAAAAAGAAAACGGAATCTGACGTGACAAGCCAAGCGGCATATGAGTCAGCGCCAAATCATCAATCCTTAATAGTATTAGTTTGGAACCCTAATGGATGTACTGAATGAAAACCAACATAAAGTTCATTGTCTGATTTTAAAATTAAAAAAAAATGTACATTGTCAAGATTACAAAATCAATGTAAATACATTATACTTTTTTGTTGTTAACCCTAATATTTTAAAATAGAAATGGAATGCATGTATGATCTTTAAGAACATTGACATTGAAGAGCGCATAAGTGAAATTGATGCGGCATTTGTTTAAATCAGCCGAAAGCAAAGCATACGCCGCTCTTATTTTTATTATCTGCTTTCTCTCTCTCAAAATTATAAAAAATCTATTCTAATACCCAATTAATTAAAAAAAATAAGGTAGAGAGAGCAATTTTGGGTACACAAAATTAGTAGTAGCTAGATAACAAATTTAGAAACTTATACTAAGAAAATTTGTTACACTAAAATAATGAGTATTATACTAAACGCACATATTTAAATTATGCATGACTAGTTCTTTAAAGTTAATCAAAAATGATTTTATTTGTACACATTAGACAAATAATGGGTATATACAAGATAGAAGAAGAAAGTTAAAATGTTACGCGGGGCATCAAATGGGGTCTTCAAGAAGACATGTGTACAATGAAAGTAAAAGTTGGGAAAGGCAAAAGCCATTTGGCCAAAAAATATTTCTCAAGTAATGGTTGTTCCTGCTTGTTTTTGTACTATAAAAAAGACAACCTTGAACTGCAAAATTGCACACACAAAAATTGGTCAAAAAGGTTATTGAGAGAGAGAGAGTAGAGTTTTAGCTGTGGGTTTCAAAACTAAGGTATGTCCTTTTTCTCTCGTCTCATATAATAATAATAATAATAATAATAATAATAATAATAATAATAATAATAATAGTAATAATAATAATATGAGCTAGGTCAATTACATACCACATATATATTTACACACGTACATAATAATCTCATATATATGTAAAATAATAATAATAATAATAATAATAATAATAATAATAATAATAATAATAATAATAATAATAATAATAATAATAATAATAATAATAATAATAACACCCACATGAGTTAGGTGTAATTTTTAAGATGAAGTACATACCACATATGTATTTACACACGTACATAATAATAAGTAACTATTATTTTGGTTACTTAATTCATTTTAAGGTGTTTTAATGGTTTAGTTATAAAACAATAATAATAATTTAGAATTCCGTTAAGTATCTAATTTATAAATCGGTATTAATTTTTAGGACCAAGAATTATGTAACAGGAAAAATTTTAAGCATAGAAAAGTGAGTTATACTTGCTCTTTATTTTAAGGCTTTAAGTAAAATATTATTGTGTACATTTACAATTCAGCCGTATATTATTGACTACGATAATATTCTTAAAGATGACGTATTGTTTTATTGAAAAATCACTTCTATGATTTGACCAGTACCATCCCCAAGATAATTGGGTGGCATGCCAAACACCCGCGTTGTATAGAACTAGTTCATTATTGGCCAATCGTTGATTGGGAAGTGGAATCTCGGACCTCGATCAACGAGGGTTATTCATTGACCTTAGAAGTAGAGTATCATAGGAATAATTAGTTCAACATTTATGGTTGTGTGAAAACTTATTCTAAAATGTCTTTTAAATTACGATATATATTTTATGATATATTAATATTTTGCTAACCTTTGAAATAGAGAACGGGTGTTTCTCACAGGGCTTGTGAAGCTCACCCTTATCATAATTATTTTTCAAGGAATCCATAAGATGGTGGATAAATTAAGTTATGAAGTGAAGAATAATAGTAAGAAACGAAAGAATATCATATCCGAGGAATTTTAAAATTTCAATAAAAATGTAATAGAAAATTATGTACCATGTTTACTAATGAAATAAATATCTTGTATTTTTAATTTTGGAATGTAACTAATCTTATATTTTATACCAGTATTAACTGAGAATATCACTTTTTAGAATTCTTCCATTACAAACTGGTATCAGAGGTAAGGCTTAATAAAAAAAATATGAAACAAAAAAATATATTTATATATATAGGCTATTTGTTAATAAACTAGAATTGTAGTCTAAAAAATTAAATTTAAAATATTAGACATATTATTTTATATACAAGTACTTACTGTTGTCAATTGTAGGTATGGTAGCCCTCAAAGAAAATGGTCACATAGATCTACCTACACCCCAAGAAAATGGGCATTATCAACGAAATATAGAGCCTTTGGAAATACATGCATATTATAGGATGAGGGATAAGGCATGTCAGGTGAAGTTTTTAGATCTACTGACGGCTAGAATACAAAGGGAGTTTTACTATGAAAAAGAAGTAGTAAGGAAGGTTATAGAATATATGGAAAGGTGGCTATTTGGAACTATGCTGAAGAAATTAGGCAAGAGGGTCCTTCCTGAGCAGATGTGCAGTCAGAAGTTTCAGAAAATGCTATTGGGGGATAGTAAAAATAAATAAGTATAAAATGGTGATAAGTAGTTATGTAAAATAGATAAATGAGGGTAGTGTTATGTATAATAAAATATCTTGTGATATGAGCTGTGAAAAGAATAAGTGTGCTACTAACATAATATTATTAATGTATACTATGTGTAATATATTATGAGTTATAATGAATGCTATCTTATTATGACATTAATTATTGTAAATGCAAGAAATGACTAGTTCCAGTACCGTCAATGCTGATGGGGCTTTCAAGGCAATTGAAAACATAGCAAAACTACTTGAGAACAAAATAATAATAGTACTCATACAAAACCCGAAGGTACAATAATTGGACAATTGAAAAGGTTGAATCCTCCTTTTTTTTGTGAGAACTCCTGACATAGTTATAGCAGAATCTTGGATAATGTAGATCGAAAAAGATTTCAAGTGCTTTCTTGTACTGAAGACCAGAAAGTGAGATTTGTGGTTTTTATGTCATAATGAGAAGTTTATCACTAGTGGCAGATGACTTGAAGAACCAGGAATAATGATGAAGAATCTAATGAGGTAGAACAACCCTTTGCCATGTGGAAGGAATTTCTGGATAGGTTTAATGAAAAATAATTTTCAGAAACAATACGAGAATAGAAATAACTAGATTTTCTTCAACTGGTTCAAGGAAATATGATGGTGGCCCAGTATGAAGCAAAATTTTCTTTATTATCACGCCATGCACCTCACCAAGTTGCTACTGAAGCTTCTAAGGCGAACACATTTAAAAATGGACTGCGAATGAATATTTGTAGTCGTGTGTCGATACTAAGGCTACGAATATATAATGAGATTGTGGAAAGAGCCCCTATCACTGAACGATATTGTAAGGAATCAAAAAGAAGACAAGATCAAAGAAAAAGGGCTAATAATGGAAAAGAAATAGGAAAGGGAAATGACAAACATTTTTTAAAGAAAGTAGTCATAGATATTTCAAGAAATGAAGGCTAGATGGAGCCAATGGAGCCATGTGCACGATGTGGCATGGCAAGAAACATACATGAGCATGCTACTAGAATACTAGTGTATGTTTTAAATGTGGGAAGACATATCATATAATCGAAGATTGCCCAGAAATGAAAAAGGGGGAAAATAAGGAAACAAGTGACAAACAGGTTCGAAGAGGACAAGCAAGGGTGTTCGCCATAACGTAAGAAGATGAAGCAATTACCAATTCGGTAGTTTCAGGTTAGTTGTTAATACGTGATAAACTTGCACATATCTTAATCGATCCTAGATCTGCACATTCATTTGTTTCTCAAAATTTTGCTAAATCCCTCAATAAAAACTCTAGTGACATAGGGTATGTCATGACCGTCTCCACCCCTGTCGGATATTCTTTAGACACGTTGATAATTTATAAGGCTTGTCCCACATTAGTCGGCAACCGTAATTTAGTGGCTACTTTAATATTGCTGGATATTTGGAGTTTTGATCTAATTTTGGGTATGGATTGGTTAACTGCCTACCATGCATCTATGGATTGTTCCAAGAAAGTGGTCACATTTAAACTTTCGAGGGAACCTTGCTTCGAATTTAAAAGAAGTGGCGTAAAAATTCCACATCATATTATTTCTTCAATGGAGACTTGGAGTATGATTAGAAAAGGATGTGAAGGTTATATGGCTTATGTGGCTGATACCCTAAGTTCACCTATCAACCTGGAAGAAATTCTCATAGTAATTTTTTTTCCTAATATCTCCCCAAAAGAATTATTTGGCCTGCCTCCCGATAGAGATTTTGAATTTACAATTGATATAGCTCAAAGCACGAAACCTATTTCGAAACCCCTTATTGAATGGCACCATCTAAATTAAAGGGACAATTATAAGACCTTCTTTACAAAGGATTTATTTGACCAAGCATGTCACCTTGGGGAGCTTCAATTTTGTTCGTTAAAAAGAAGGATTGAACTTTAAGACTATGCATTGATTACCAAGAAATAAACAAGGTAACTACTAAGAATAAATATCCATTACCCAAAATTGATGGTTTGTTTAATCAGTTGCAAGGAGGGGCAATATTCTCAAAAATTGATTTAAGGTCAAGTTACCATCAACTAAGAGTTAAGAAAGAATCCTATGACCGTTTTCAGGACAAGATATGGTCATTATGAATTTTTGGTAATGTTGTTTGGACTGACCAATGTCCCTGCAGTTTTTACAGATTTGATGAATAAAGTCTTCAAGCTCTATCTGGATCAATTTGTAATGGTCTTCATTGATGATATATTAATCTATTCTAAAGAAATGTGAATTTTGGCTACCCAGTGTCATATTATTAGGTCATGTAATATCAAAAGAAGGAATATCGGTTGACCCAAAACGAGAAGCTACAATAAGATAGCCTTGGCCAACCTCGGTATTCGAAATTTAGAGTTTTCTAGTTTTAGCCAAATAATATCGCCTATTTAGATTACAAGACCTCTAACCCAATTAACTTGGAAAAACGTCAAGTTTAATTGTAGTGAATGTGAGAAAAGCTTCCAAAAGCCTAGAAATAGATTGGTATCTGGTCCTATTCTAACTGTCCCATCAAATACAAGTAATTTTTCATATATAGTGATGCCTCGAAAAATGAACTAGGGTGCGTGTTAACGCAAAATGGAAAGGTGATTTGCCTACGGCTTAAGGCAATTGAAATTATATGAACTTAATTACCTAACCCATGATCTGGAATTGGCAGAAATTATTTTTGCCTTTAAAATTTGGAGTCATTATCTCTGTGGAGAACGTATTAAAATCTTTACTAATCACAATATCTTAAAGTACATCTTCACACAAAAAGAGTTGAATATGAGGCAAAAAAAGGTGGCTAGAGCTACTCAAGGGCAAGGTCAACGTTTTAGTAGGCTCTTTCAGTCAAAAGCCACCTGCTAATCTCACATGTTTACTTACAACACAACCTTAATTAATTAAGGAATTAAGGAAATTAAAGACGAAAATATGGGGATCACAAGTTGAGAAAAATGTGCACACTATTTCTGCTACGTCATCATTGCTTGACAGGGTAAAAGAAAAACAAGGTATTGACCCCTATTTGGAAAAGATTAAAAAGAAAATGATGAAAGGGGAAAAACCAAAATTGGTAATATTTGATGGAATACTAAGCTATAAAACACGAATATGTATACCAAAAGATCAATAACTCAAGCCAGAAATTTTGGCACAACCTAATCAGTCATTATTCTCTATCTACCTAGGTAATACCAAAATGTACCAAGATTTGTGTGAGACATTCTGGTGATGAAGGATAAAGAATTATGTCGCAATTTTGTTGCTTAGTTTGTCAATAAGTAAAAGGCTAAAAGCAAAACACCAAACACCCTATGGAATACTTTAGTCTCTTCCTATACCTGAATGGATGTGGGAACATATCACTATGGATTTTTTCGCAGGGTTACAACAAACCACCTCATGGAATAATGCAATATGTATCTGTAGGTCGAAAAATATCCTAGAGGGGGTGAATAGGGTTTTTAAAACTTAATCGGATTTTTAAAAACGTTTTAAAAATATTTAATGTCTATATCAATCAAGTAAGCAAGATATGTGATTGAAAGCAAGATATAAAGCAAATTCCAATCACAATGAAGATATAGCAATATATAATAATGCAAGAGATAGAAAGATTGAACCGATAGAAGCCGAAGACTTTTTGTCCACACGGTTCGACTTGTTAGCCCCTACTTCTGTGCTCGGTTAGTTTCCCGAGAAATTCCACTAATATCGATCTTCTTCCGGGTGAAGATTAAACCTCTACAAGTGTATTCTTCTCACACACTCTTACAAGTATTGAATCACTCTCAATACTCACACAAGAATTCACTCTTGGTAAACTATGAGATACACCTCTCACAAATATGATTTGAATAAGTTTTGGTGGCTAAAACCAATGTATAATAGCTCTTAAGTGTATGAGGAATTACAAATGAAGCTCACACTAAGAGATATCAAGACTGATCAATAAATAAGCTTAAATGTGAAGAGTATGATCAATGTTATAGCTTGTATACTTGAATAATGAGGATATATGAAAAATGAGTTTTTATAATCATTCAAGTGTGCAAAAATGTGTCTAAGATCTCATATAAATAGCTTGCAAAAGATTATGGCCGTTTGAAGTGGTTACAAGAAGTTATGGGTCAAAACTAGACATTTACCAACTTTCCAACGACTAGTTTTTGGCTTGGTAGTCGACTCTCCCAAGGACCATGTAGTCAACTACATGGTGTAGTTGACTCATCAATAAAGTGTGTAGTCGACTACATGTTTCTGGAATCTTAGCACAAGCCAAACCTCAAATCAACCAAACTCTTGGAGAATGTTCTAGAGGTTATTCTAAGCATGTTAGAGTTGGTTTTGAATATGAAATCAACCGGATAAATTATATATGATTTTTACAAGAAAACAGGTTAATGTGAAATAGTTTTATAAATGAGGTTCAATTCAAACTTTGATTTTGAAAGAGTTTGAATGCAATGAATGATACATAATCATGGTTGAGCTTAGTTTGAGATCAATAGTAATATCTTTACAAAAGGCTAAGCACTTACTTAAATAATAAAGTATTCTAGCCTTCAAGGAGCTTGTTGAATATCTTTGAACTACTTCTTGAATGCACCATATTTTTCCATCTTGATGCATAATAACTTGAATTCATGTGAGAGTTGAGAGGATCTCTTGAAGATGTGAGAAACTTGAATACTGGATAATGTTGACCTTGAAGGTCTTAATCTTATTTTGATAATAACAATAAATCAATCATGTGTAATTTAACATGTTCTTGATATAAGATTATAGATTTCTTATTTGGAAAATCAAGAATAGCATGATTTCTCAAAGGAAGTTTGACAAGGATCATTCAATCAATATCCGATCAAGTCAACGAAGCATTGGACTAAAACCGATCTATCCGAATCAAGATCATTCTTCTACTAGCGTTGGACAAGACAAGAAGATCAATCTCATCACTCACAAGCTAGCAATGCATTTCATGAAGCATAAAAGATCAAGGATCATATACTAAAGCTTCAAGGGAAAAGTTTCAAGTGAAGAATCAATTTGAAGAAACAAATCGAAGCATTCGAAGACTCACCTTTTCGGTAATTGAGTGTTTGCTTAGGATTAATGTAAAGTTTCTTAATTGATTGATAATATAGCTCAAACATGAACTTGCATCTTTATTAGATTGATTAAAATCAGTTTGAATCAAAATTTCTTTGAAAACACAATTCTTGCAAAAACCGGTTTTCAAATAATTTTATATTAAATTGATTTGAGCATATTTTGAGCTCTCATGAAAATAGGTGTCTTAGGATAATATATTTGACCTATCCCAAGCATCAAAATTGATTTTGGAACTTAATTGCAAAAATATTTATTTTTTCCCTTTCTAGATTCGCTCCGTTGTTGCGCAGTTTTGATCTAACGGTTTGAAGGAGGCCTTCCCGACTCCGATCATTATGAAATTTGGATAGCAGTTAGTTAACACATTATAGTACTTATATCCAAAATTTAATCAAGTTCCAACGGCTGGATAATGAGATATGATCAAAACAAATCGGGAAATATTTGCTATCTGCAGCAATCTATCTAAACAGACCAGCAGAGGTCATCAGTCGACTGATGGGCTTCACTCAGTCGACTGATGGTCACTCAGTCGACTAAGGAGCCTTGCTCAGTCGACTGATGACCTGAATATAGCCGTTGGATTTCTAATTTTTTACTACTTTTGGTACAAAACTTCCACCAAACCTCTCAAACGTTTATATCACTTTTGGGACTATATATATGACTTCTAAGACTCATTATACACAGCTTGAATCACTCTCATACTCCATACTTCATCTATCTTCAATATCTAAAGATTCAAGAAATTGTTTTTGATCAATTATTATCATTTGAGCTATATCATCTTGATCAAATAGGATAACTCTAATGTGAGCTTCAAATTGTATTCTATACACACTTGAGAGAGTTATTGTAAATTGGTGTGAATCACCAAACAATTAGATTTCATACTTCATCTATCTTCAATATCTAAAGATTCAAGAAATTATTTTTGATCAATTATTATCATTTGAGCTATATCATCTTGATCAAATAGGATAACTCTAGTGTGAGCTTCAAATTGTATTCTATACACACTTGAGAGAGTTATTGTAAATTGGTGTGAATCACCAAACAATTAGATTTCATTGTGAGAGGTAAATCTTATAGGAAAAACAAGAAGGAAAATTCTTGTTTAGTTTTTGTGAAAGGTAAATTTCACAAGGTTAGCAAGAGGGTATCTTGTGAGAGTATTGTGGTGTAGCAATACTTGTAGAGTGTGTGAGACAACACTTGTAGAGGTTTGATCTTCACCCGGAAGGAGATTGATTTTAGTGAAAATTCTCGGGGAACTAACCGAGCGCGGACTATGGTTTGGTAAACCAAAACCGTGTGGACAAAAAGCCTTGGACTTCAAATCGGTTCAATCTTTCTAACTCAATCTCTTTATTATTGATTGTTTAAATTATTTGCTCTTGTACTTGATTGTTTATTTGCTTACATTCCTTGATAAATTTTTTTAGTAAATTGATTTACTTAAACATTTTCGAAAAGTTTTTAAATTCCACATTAAGTTTCAAAAACCCTATTCACCCCCCTCTAGGGTTGAAATCCGACCAACAGATACGGTTTTGGTCCTCGAGATGCTTTGATAGTCCAATGGAATTTGTCAAAAAGATTTATGCTAAATACATTTAAAACACAAGTTAAATACACATGATTAATCTTTTGTCATTATCAAAATTAGATTTAGACCTTCTAGGTCAACAATCTCCTCCTTTTTGATGATGACAATAAATTAATGTGTGTTATCAATAAAGGATAATGATATTAAAAGGCAATTTTTAAACGATAAATATGCTCCCCCTCAATATATGCATATACGTAAAAATTGAGAATAATGGGAATTCTAAGCATAATCTAGCACCAATAACGATAAAAAAAACTTATTATATTATCAAAACAATAGCGTTAAAACTAAATTAAAGCATCCAAGTCAAACAAAACGCTACAATGAGATAAGATAGTTTAAACTTGAAATAGTAATACTAAAAAATACTAGCATAGATAAGTAGTCAAAGTCCTAAGAGTGTGTGCCATTATCACTCTTAAACTCGTTCTAAAACTCACACACACATTACTTCTCCCCCTTTGAAATCATCAAAAAGAGATAATTACTCTTGAGGTGGTGGAGGAGGCAGATCCCATGGTTGCCAACCCGAACAAATGTAGTCCGGATGATAATGTTGAAAGGCCGTCTCGATTCGGTTGAACCGTCGATGCATCTCTTGACGGGTGTTGGCCATTTGAATGGATAAATTGTTAATGGCATCCATAAGTTGATCTTGGCAAGGACGACCCCTTTGATGTCATAGAGAAGGATGGGCTTGTGGAATTTGTTCATATGCTTGTTTTTCTTCATCCCCTTCTTCTTCATCGCTAGCCTCTACGTCATTTGGATCATTGGATATCCATCATCCATTCTCTAGATGGTAGTGCATTTGATGAAGCGTCCTCTCGATTTATAGCTCATGTTCGGTCAGTTCCCTTGAATCGGTCTCGTCATCAAGTGGAATATTATAGAATTTAAATAGGCGCGTAAAAGTCATACCAAAGTCGAGGCCTCGAGTCGAATGAGACATAATATCTATGAACTTGTCAAAGATTAAGCTAGCATAATCAAGCTTGTAGTTGCTAGCAATGGCCCAAGTGAGGAAAATGTCATAGTTTGTGACATTAGAATAACTACCACTACGAGGAGTAATGCAATGTGTGATAATATGGTAGATTAGTCTAGCATGTAAAGTAAGCATGGAGCAAGAAATCCTATCATAAGAATTTTTTCTCCTATTTTGATGGCGCCACTTCAAGAGTGGTTTAAGTGCGTCGTAACAGGTGTATCCAAACAAAGTGTCATAATTACTAGAGACAATAGTTGTGTCATGACGATTAATCCCAAAAATTTGTGCAAGAATGTCCTTGGAAAAGGTGATTAATCTACCTTTTAGATACGTTCTCAAAAGAGAGGTATCGGCTACCCCATTACCATCTATAGGGTGATGCAAGTTAGCATAAAAGAGACGTACCAAACGTGGATAAATGTTTTCTTTGATGTCCAAAAAATCCACAATTCTTTGTTGGTGAAAAACATTTGTGATACGTAAGCCATTCTCCGAAAATAGAGTGCGATTAAATTGTTTACCTTCTACGATATCTCGGTTGATGAAATCCGAGTTGAAACGAGCTTCTAGCAAGGCATTAATAAAGAGGGGTGGTCTTTGTTATGGTGGAGAGTTTGATTCTCATATACGTCGTCTAGTTCCTCGTCTAGAGCTTGAAGCCATGAACGTGATAAAAGAGAGAGCTTAGGTTTTAGTGGGTTTATGAATTTTTGGTAGAAAATAAGTAGTGTAAAGTGTGATAGGATGATGTAGAAAAGTGATTGTGAGAGAGAATAGAGAGATTTTGGGTTGAAGAAAGGCAATTTCGAAATTGGGGTTAGGGTTTAAGAAAGGAGAAAAAGTGTTGAAATGGGTTGATTTTGGGTAGATTTGAAGAGGTTTGATGTGTTTTTGTAAGCAATAGGTGTTGTATAATCCTTGTGAAGCAAGATTTTGAAGTAAATTTATGTTTTTGAAAGATATAGAAGTGTAGAGGAGAGGAATTTCATGGGTTATGGTGTGGAGAAGATGAAGGAAATAAAAGAAAAATTGGTTAAAAGAAGAGAAATCCCGTGAGTCGACTCAGTGGGTTAACTGGCCATGTAGTCGACTACATGGAGCATGGTGTAGTCGACTACACTGCTCCTTTTTCCTACTGCTTTGGCTGTTTTGCACTCAATGCTTCTCTATTATTATTTCTTCATTATAAAACATTCGAAGGCTGCAAAATACTTGTTAATATTCACAATAATATGTAAATTAATGCAAGCAAGATTTATCAAAACAAATAAAAAAAAATTAGTACAATTAACAAAACAATATGTGCTCAAAATTAAGCATTAATGATCTTATTTATGAATTTTTTGGATTATACTAAATATCACAAGCTCTAGTCATTCCGAGTTCACGACGAATGGTACAAAACCGATCATCCGAGAGTGGTTTAGTGAAGATATCCGCAAATTGCGATTCGGTGCCAACGAATTCAATATCAACATCACCTTTTTGCACATGATCATGAATAAAATGATATCTTATCTCAATGTGCTTAGTACGTGAATGTTGTATGGGGTTCTTGGTCAAGCTAATTGCACTAGTGTTGTCACATTTTATATGAATGTGGCTAAAACTAATTCCAAAGTCCTCTAGTTGTTGTTTAATGTACAAAGTTTGTGCACAACAACTTTCGGCCGCCACATATTCGGCTTCGGCCGTTGAAAGGGGCACCGAATTTTGTTTCTTGCTTGACCAAGATACTAGTGCGTCTCCTAGAAAATGACAAGTGCCACTAGTGCTTTTCCTATCGATTTTGCAACCCGCAAAATCTGCATCGGAATAACTAATTAAGTCAAATGAGTTCTTCTTTGGGTACCACAAACCCAATGAACTAGTACCGAAAAGGTAACAAAATATTCTTTTAACGGCAAGTAGGTGTGACTCTTTTGGATCCACTTGGAATCGTGCACAAAGACATACACTAAACATAATATCCGGCCTAAAAGCCGTCAAATATAATAAGCTACCGATCATACCTCGATATTTCTTGATGTCTATACTTTTAGCAATCTCGTCTTTGTCGAGCTTCAAAGTCGAACTCATAGGTGTGCTCATTGATTTTGCGCCTTCCATGTCGAATTTCTTCAAGAGCTCCTTCACGTATTTCTCTTGATTGATAAAAAATCCTTCTTGGCATTGTTTCACTTGTAATCCAAGGAAGTAGTTCATTTCTCCCATCATACTCATTTCGAATTTCTTTTGCATGCATGTGGAAAAATCCTTGCAAAGATTCTCGTTAGTAGAACCAAAAATTATATCATCAACATAGATTTGTACAAGTAGCATGTCATTATCATGATTCTTGATAAACAAAGTAGTATCAATTTTTCCTCTAACAAAACTATTGTTAATAAAAAATGAACTTAATCTATCATGCCATGCTCTAGGTGCTTGTTTCAAACCATATAAAGCTTTAGACAATTCAAACACATAATCCGGATAAACATGATTTTCAAAACTGAGAGGTTGCTTCACATAAACTTCATCTTCAATAAAACCAATCAAGAAAACACTTTTCACGCCCATTTGATACAATTTAAAATTCTTAAAATATGAATAAGCAAGTAGCATGCGAATTGCTTCTAAATGAGCTACGGGTGCATATGTTTCTTCATAATCAATGCCCTCCTCTTGATTGTACAATACCCATTTAGTACCTATAATGGTGTGATCATTAGGTTTGGGAACAAGTGTCCACACTTTGTTTCTCTCAAATTGATTGAGCTTTTCTTGCATAGCCATCATCCAAGATTCATCTTGTTCAGCTTCATTTATGTTTTTAGGCTCATATTGAGAAACAAATGCCACATTATTTCACACATTTCTTAAGGATGATCTAGTCATAACCCTACTAGATGGCTCTCCAAGAATTTGATCAATAGGGTGGTTGGACAGAAATTTCCAACTCCTAGGCAAATCATTCGAGTTTTGCTCCGTTGTGTTTTGTAATCCTTAGGAGGAGCTTGAGCACTCAAAGTTTCTTCCTTAGATGTATCATTAATTTGAATATCCGAAACCTTTTGGATAATTTTAACATCGTCATCGGAACGTATTATAGGTGAGAAAGGATTTGACTCATCAAATACAACATGCATAGACTCTTAGACAGCCAAAATTTTCTTGTTATAAACTCTATATGCTTTACTATTAGTGGCACACCCAAAAAAAAAAAAATTTCATTGGATTTAGCATCAAATTTTCCCAAATGATCACGATCATTCAAAATAAAATACTTGCAACCAAAAACCTTAAAATATGCAATATTTCGTTTCTTGTCATTCCATCATTCATAAGGTGTCTTATCTAACTTTTTACGAATGATAGTACGATTAATCACATAGCATGCAGTGCTAGCGGCTTCCACCCATCAATACTGCAGCAAAGAATGTTCATTTAGCATAGTCCTAGACATCTCTTGAAGAGATCTATTTTTTCTCTCAACAACACCATTTTGTTGAGGAGTTCTAGGTGCCAAAAAATTATGATCAATACTATGCTCATCACAAAAATTTTCAATATCAATATTATCAAATTCTCTACCTCTATCACTCCTAACATGCACAATAGAAACACCTTTTTCATTTTGAACTTTTCTACAAAATTTTGTAAAAACATGTGGAGTTTCACTTTTGTGGGTGAGAAAGAACACCTAAGTGAGTCTAGTATAATCATCAACAATAACATAAGCATACAATTTCCCACCCAAACTAGAAACTGAATTAGGACCAAACAAATCAAGATGCAACATGTCAAGAGGTCTAGTTGTCATAATATGCTTCTTTGACTTAAATGAAGATTTATGTTATTTACCAAGTTAATATGCATCACAAATTTTATCTTTAACAAATTTGGTTTTAGGCAATCCTTTAACTAATTCTTTCTTAGACAAAATATGAATTAAGTCCATGTTAGCATATCCTAATCTCCTATGCCATAATCAAGAAACATAATTAATAGTGGAAAGACACTTAACATCTTGTTGAGACAAATCATCAAGCTCAAGAATGTACACATTGTTAGTTCTATAAGCAACAAGGAAGGTGGAATCATCATTAACATTCTTAACAACGCAATGATCGGATTTAAAAATGACTTCATAACCCTTATCAGATAATTGACTAATGCTAAGTAAATTATGCTTTAAACCATCAACTAATAGAACATTATCAATGCATGTAGAATACTTACCAACCTTACCTATACCGATAATTTTGCCCTTGGCATTGTCTCCAAAAGTCACATTCCCTCCTCGCTTGGGAATAAGACTCACGAAGTTGTTTTTGTCTCCCGTCATGTGCTTTGAGCATCCACTATCCAAGAACCATTTGGATTTTCTACCTTTGGCTTTCAAGCACACCTACACCATAACCTTAAGTAACTTCTCCTTTGGTATCCAAAATGTGTTGGGTCCCTTTGGGTTAGCAAACATAATGGTTCCTTTTGGAACCCAAGCAAGCTTCCTCTTAGGGAAACTTTCATTTCTATAGTAACAATGATCCACATGGTGAGTATTTCTATCACAATATGAGCAAAGATGAGTGGGATCATGAGGTGTGTATGTTTTAAAAAAGTTCTTGTAATCTTTTTGGTTATCAATTTGTTATAGCCCAAACCGGCTTTGTCAAATACACACCTTTGCATTCCTAATAGTTTATCCAAGTTGTCCTTTCCATTGGTGAACTTGGCTAGACTATTAGTTAAATCATCCACTTGGTCTTTCAATTTGACATTTTCTATTACAAGTGTGTTTAGAGTTTCTTTTTCCTTTCCTTTCTTCAAAGATTTGATTTCATTTTTCAAAACCGCATTTTCTTTCTCAAAAGTTTCACACTTGCTAGAAACCATCAAATTGTCCTTTTTGAGGCTTGCATAATTTTTAGATAAGTTTTCAAATTTGCTATGCAATTCCTCAAACATTTCATACAATTCATCATAGTCATTCTCATCATGTGCATCATTATTAATAGAGACATTATCATCACTAAATGAATCATAAATAGAATCTACCTCATCGTCATTTGTCATAAGGCAAAGATTTGCGGTTTCCTCGTCACTAGAGTCGGCATTGGACTTTCCTCCTTCGGAATCACTTCAAGTGCCTTTAAGAGCATGTCTTACTTGTTTGAAGGCTATGTCCCTCTTGTCTCTATTCTCATTTCTTATAACTGGGCAATTAGTTTTGAAATGCCCCAATTCATGGCAATGGAAATATTTCTTCACTTCTTCATTTTCAACTCTAGGTTGAATTGATCGATCATTGTTCCTCCTAGATGAAGAACCAAGATTGTTTCTTTTTCCTTGAAAGTTTTTCTTCTTGGCTAGAAATTTCATGAATTTTCTGGAGAGAAGAGCCATGTCTTCATCACCACCCATTGACTCTTCATCATCCTCTCGTTGACTTGCTTTGAGAGGAAGAGTCTTTTTGGCTTTTGAATCAACCTTGTCTTCTCTTTCCAATTCCTTCTCATGGGTTTTGAGAGAACCCAAAAGTTCATCCATGCTAAGTTTCTTGAGGTTTTTGGCTTCTTGAATAGCCGTCACTTTGGATCTTTATTTCTTGGAAAGAGTTCTAAGAATTTTTCGAATCTTGTCCTCATTTGAATATACCTTTCCAAGATGATCTAAAGCATTAGTGATAATAGAGAACCTACTATACATAGAAGCAAGTGATTCATTTGGCTCCATTTTGAATAATTCATAATCATGAACGAGCATGTCAATATTGTCATCCTTAACTTGTGAGGTTCCCTCATGAGCAACCTCTAGTTTGTCCCAAATTTTTTTGGCGGTTTTACAACTCTAAATTTTGTTGTATTCGTCCGTGGTTAATGCACAATGTAGAGAATTCAAAGCTTTAGCATTAAATTGGATTTTCTTAATGTCATGCTCATCATATTCAGAAATAGACTTAGGAGTAACATTACCCTTTTCATCTGTTTTGGTAATCTCATAGGGTCCAATGAGTGTAACCCTTCATTGTTCAAAACCACTAACTTGAAGAAAAGTACACATGCGATTTTTTCAATAACTATAATTTTTGTCATCAAATAGAGGTGGCCTAGTGGTGGAAGAACCTTCGTTAAGTCCAGTTCCTTGATAGACAGACATGATTGTAAACACTAAGATTGTAAAATCAAAACAAGAGTACAACCTCTGATACTAATTGTAGGTCGAAAAATACCCTAGAAGGGGGTGAATAGGGTTTTTAAAACTTAATTGGATTTTTAAAAACGTTTTAAAAATATTTAATGTCTATATCAATCAAGCAAACAAGATACAAAGGTAATTCCAATAACAATGAAGATATTGCAATATATAATAATGCAAGAGATAGAAAGATTGAATCGATAGAAGTCGAAGACTTCTTGTCCACACGGTTCGGCTTGTTAGCCCCTACTTCCGCGCTCAGTTAGTTCCTTAAAAAATTCCACTAATACCGATCTTCTTTCGGGTGAAGATCAAACCTCTACAAGTGTATTCTTCTCACACATTCTTAGAAGTATTGAATCACTCTCAATACTTATACAAGAATTCACTCTTGGTAAACTATGAGATACACCTCTCACAAATATGATTTGAATAAGTTTTGGTGGCTAACACCAATGTACAATAGCTCTTAAGTGTTTGAGGAATTACAAATGAAGCTCACACTAAGAGATATCAAGATTGATCAATAAATAAGCTCAAATGTGAAGAGTATGATCAATGCAATAGCTTGCATATTTGAATAATGAGGATATATGAAAAATGAGTTTTTATAATCATTCAAGTGTGCAAAAATGTGTCTAAGACCTCATATAAATAGCTTGCAAAAGATTATGGTCATTTGAAATAGTTACAAGAAGTTATGGGTCAAAACTAGACATTTACCAACTTTTCAACGGCTAGTTTTTGGCTTGGTAGTCGACTCTCTCAAGGAACATGGAGTCGACTACATGGTGTAGTCGACTCATCAATAAAGGAATCCTAGCACAAGCCAAACCTCAAATCAACCAAACTCTTGGGAAATGTTCTAGAGGTTATTCTAAGCATGTTAAAGTTGGTTTTGAAGATAAAATCAATCGAATAAATTAGATATGATTTTTACAAGAAAACCGGTTTATGTGGAATAATTTTGTAAATGAGGTTCAATTCAAACTTTGATTTTGAAAGAGTTTGAATGCAATGAATGATACATAATCGTGGTTGAGCTTAGTTTGAGATCAATAGTAATATCTTTACAAAAAGCTATGCACTTACTTAAATAATAAAGTATTATAGCCTTCAAGGAGCTTGTTTGAATTTCTTTGTACTTCTTCTTGAATGCACCATATTTTTCCATCTTGATACATAATAACTTGAATTCATGTGAGAGTTGAGGGGATCTTTTGAAGATGTGAGAAACTTGAATATTGGTTACGGTTTTGGTCCTCGAGATGCTTTGATACTCCAATGGAGCTTATTAAAAAGATTTATGCTAAATACATTTAAGACACAAGTTAAATACAAATGATTAATCTTTTGTCATTATCAAAATTTAATTTAGACGTTCTAGGTCAACAGTATCATTGTTGATAGACTCACCAAAGTAGCCCATTCGCTTCCCATTAAAATCATGTGATCGCTAACCTAATTAGTAGAATTATATCTTTGAGAAATAATAAGATTACATAACGCACCTGTGTCGATAGCATCATATAGGGATTCTAGATTTGTCTCAAAATTTTGTAATAGTTTATAACAAACAATGAAGACATCACTTAAGTTTAGCACTGCATTTCACCTTCAGACTGACAGACAATCAGAAAGGGTGATTCAGATTATGGAAGATAAACTGCGAGCCTGCTCATTTGACTTTGGAGGAAATTGGGATAAACACTTGCCATTGGCAGAATTTTCATACAATAATAATTATCAACCAACTATAGGAATGGCTCTATAGGAGGCTTTATATGGAAAGAAATGACAATCACTGGTATGTTGGACTTAAGTAGGAGAAGGAAAGCTATTAGGAGTTGAACTCGTGTAAGTGACAACATAAAAAATTCAACGAATACAAGACCGACTCTATACTACGCAAAGGCGTGAAAAAAGTTATGTCGAGACCTGACGGAAGCCCCTAGAATTTCAGGTCAGCGATAAAATCTTCTTACGAATTTCACCTAGGAAAGGGGTGTTTTGTTTTAGGAAAAAAGGAAAACTTAGTCCAAGATACATTAGACCATATGAAATTTTAGAAAGAAATAGACATGTAGCATATAGAATCACCTTACCACCTTCCCTATCCAATATCCGTAATGTATTTCACGTTCCTATGATGCGTAAATATGTGGCTGACTCTACTAATGTTTTACAGTATAAGCCACTCCAAATTTAAGAATATATCACTTACATCGATCATCCTATACAAGTATTGGATAGAAGAGATTTAAGACAATCCTTTTAATGAAAGTGTTACGGAAAATCATTCGACGGAAGAGGCAATGTGGTAACGAGAAAACGAGATATGAAAAGAGTGTCCCCATCCCTTTCACATGTAAGGTAAGTATAATCTATAACATATACAAGTTTATAAGTTAAAATTTCGAGGACAAAAATTTTATAAGAAGGGAAGAATTGTAGTACCCAATTAATTAAAAAAAAAAAAAGTTATTTTGGGTATGCAAAATTAGTAGGAGATGAAAAATTTAAAAATCAATACTATGAAAATTTTCTTGTAGTAAATAATGTGTATTCTACTAAAAGCACAAATTTAAATTATGTATAACTAGTTCCTTAAAGTTAATCAAAAAAAAACTTTATTTGTACACATTAAGTAAATAGTTTGTATAGATAAGATAGATAAAGAAAGTTAAAATGTTACACGTTGCATCAAATGAGTCTTGAAGAGGACATGTGTCCAATAAAGGTAAAAGATGGGACCGGAAAAAGCCATTTGGCCAAAAAATATATCTCTTTTATTTTTTGTTACAGAAGGAAAGCCAAAAAACAACAGAAAAGCAGAAAAATAGAAAAAGGGGAGACTAATCTCCTCTCGGGTATGCAACACCTTGCATATCCGCTTTCAAAAGCTGCACAAGCTCATTAGGAGGCATCAACACCCTCATGTATTGTTCTCCTTGCACCTTATCCAACTTTGCCATATAGTCCGCGCATTTGTTTCCTTCACAACGAATGTGTTTGATCTCCAAAAGCTGCGCCTCTTTCAGATTTTTGCAGTCCTGAATCAAAGTTTTCTCCAGGTGTTTGCCATCAGCTTCATTGTTGATAAGATTCACAGCCACAAGAGAATCAGTTTCAATTGTAGCTTCAAGCCAAGCTCTTTCGTTAGCTAATTCCATGGCTCTTCGGATGCCCCATAGCTCCGCTTGGAGAGGAGTACCATAACCGATCCTTCCACAAAAACCTTCAATCCATCTGTCTTGATCGTCCCTCGCTAGACCACCATTGGCTACCCATCCGTAGTCACCAAATGTACTGCCATCCGAATTGATCTTAATGGTACCTGCACGCGGGAAATTCCATTTAATTAAATCCGGGTTGTCAGTTTTATTTATCTTAGAATGTTCAAAAGCGAGATGGATTTCCTTAGCGAATTTAAAAATCTTCATGGCCACATGAGTGTGATCAATGTGGACGTTAGTAAATTGCTGATCATTGCGGGTTTTCCACAAACACCAAATAGTGGAAGCAAAAACAATTCCCCAAGGGATACCCATGTTATACTTAATATCTTTCTTTTTAGTATTAGAATCTAACCAATCACTAAAGTTAGTTCTCAAATTGCGCCAATTTAAATCAAACGACAGTCTCAAGTAATGATTGCTAGTGCTTGATTTTGTACTTTAAAAAGGATAACCTTGTACCACAAAACTCCACACAAGAAAATTGGTCAATAAGGTGATTGACAGAGAGAATAGTTAGAGTTATAGCCGTGGGTTTCAAAAGTAAAGTATGTCCTTTTTATATTGTCTCATATATAATAATAATAATAATAATAATAATAATAATAATAATAATAATAATAATAATAATAATATGAGTTAAATAAAGTAAATCCCATAAATATATTTACACACGTACATAATAATAAATAACTATTATTTTGGTTACTTAATTCATTTAATGGTGTTTTAATGGTTTAATTATAAAAAAATAATAATAATTTAGAATTTTGTTAAGTTTTAAATTTATAAATTGGTATTAATTTTTAGGATCAAGAATTTACATATCAGAGAAAATTTTAAGTACAAAAATGTGAGTAATACTTACTCTTTATTTTAAGGCTTTAAGTAAAATATTATTTTGTACATTTACAATTCAGCTGTATATTGTTAACTGTGATAATATCCTTAAAGATGATGTATTTTTTTTATTGAAAAATCACTTCTACGATTTGTTCGATACCGTCCTGGGATAATTGGGTGGCATGCCGAACACCGATGTTGTATAAAACTAGTTCATTTTTGGCCAATCGTTATTCGTTGACCTTACAAGTGGAGTATCATAGGAATAATTATTTCAATATTTATGGTTATATGAAAATTTATTCTGGATTGTCTTTTAAATTACGATATATATATATATTATGATTTATTAATATTTTGCTAACCCTTGAAATAGAGAACGAGTATTTCTCACGAGACTTATGAAGCTCACCCTTATCATAATTATTTTCTAGGGAATCCATATGATGGTGGATAAATTATTGTATGGAGTTGACAATAATAAATAAGAAACAAAAGAATATCATATCCGAAGAATTCAAAATTTTAATAAAAATATAATAGAAAATTATGTACTGTGTTTACTGATGATGTAAATATCTTGTATTTTTAATTTTGAAATGTAACTAGTCTTATCTTTTACCAGTACTAAATGAGAATATTACTTTTTAGAATTGTTTTGTTATAGTTACAGTTAGCACGTCTCTGCCTCGATAGAGGTCTCCTCTTGTATGATGGCACAACATGGATTCATACTGAGAAATTCCTAAGATTACCAATATATATAGTTTTAAATTTTCAAATGCACTAAAGTTTAGTAAATCTAAACTTGTTCTAGACATTAGTTCTATTTCTCTTTATGATAAAAATTGTTTCAAAAGAAACAATAACTCTAATGTTAGTGTTAACAGGTAATTAAAAACTTGCTCAGGAATCTTATTGACTTGGCTTCGCCATGGGTTATGATAATCGACTAGTGACCTTAATGAATGTCCCTGATATTGGTCATATGCGAGGAGCCCATTAGGTGTCATTGAGCCAGATCCTTGAAGTTTAAGTTAAGATTTGATATAAATGTTTCTTGTGACCAAGTTATGTCAGTAAGTTGTATATTTTATGAATCGCATAGGAAATTGGAAAAAAAAAGTTGCATGGTAAGGTAACCTTGGTATATGCATTGCATGGCATAGCATTGTATAGCCACTTAAAGTGATTGTGTGAAGTTACATAAGGAAGATTTTATTTTAAGAAGACATGCAGAGATGATTGATATGTGATTGTGATGTTGGATGCTTGCCAGTTTGAAATAAATAGGGAGAGTGCCCCTCTGGAGGGTCAATAAAGCATTGGCCGTCTAGAGTTAGCGGTGAAAAGTCCAAAAATCTGGACAATGGCATAACACCAATGATATATATGAAGGACACTGTAATCTTGTGTTCATAGATCAGTTTGTTCATTTGTTGTGATCCCAGTGATTTAGTACAGTTGCAGAATGTCATGATCTGAATCCGGTGTATCGAAATTGGTTTGCGTATCATGCATTTACATAGCATGTTTAAATATTTCGTATGGTGGTTAATGTGTAAAGTATGCTAGTGGATATTTTATTCACATGCATGATAATAAAGAAAAAAAATGATTTTATTTGTGTTTTAATCAAAAATATTTTCCCCTTTCCCACCCCTGTATCAAATATAGGTTCAGATGCTTTAGATTGGATAGAATTACTTTCTGTAACGGTGACGTATAAGACTTGGTATTTGGAGATATAGTTATACCTAAGCCTATAGTTGATAGTGTAATTATAACGATCTTGTCATTGATTTTGATTATGGTACTCAAAGATGCAGGACTGAGTTATGACATATCTAACTCATTCTTAACTTTTCCGAACTTTTTGTTTAGAGCGTCCAAAGTACCATTGGAAATAAAATTTATGACATATAAAAATATTGTCACATAGACGTAAATACTCTTTAAAAGAAACTTGACACATAAAATACAATTAAGTTTACACAAACAACAACTACTATGTCTTTGACAAGTTTTGACATTTTCGGTCACCAGAGTTGCTTAGTTTTGGGTAGGTTTGTCAACCGGGCTATAGAAAACAGGCTTGGGGTTGTTTAAAGTCAGCCAGAATATTTTTGAGCCAATTCAAACTTGAATTTTGCCCGAAGTAAAATAGACCTTTTATAGCTTCGTGTTCTGGGACCTAGTTTGAGTAAGCCCGTGTAGGTGGAGATGATTAATTTTTAAGCCAGTTTGAGACTTTTGACAACATTCAAATAGGTTTGTGACTTTGGACGATTTCTTTTGGGGGCAAGTATATAAAGCCCATTGCTAGGATTTTGTTTTGCTTTTTACAGTTATTTAAGGTAACCTCCTCTTTTTTCTTTGTATGCCATGGAGTACGTAGGAGCTTTTTATACTCACTTTCTTTTTTAATATTTATAAAGTAATGCTATAGCGCCCTGAATTTTCGGGGGTTTAAGCTTCCTTAAAAAAATAAAAAATGCAACGTAATCTAGTTAAGTAGTATATACTCGAGCAATTTTTGAAAGGTAATCTTGCATGTACCGATAAAATCTTATTTTTCACCCCACTAATTTTTTCATTTTTAAAACTACCAATTAATGTAATTATCGACAGGGTGGAATTATTAGAACTTAAAAGACGAATATAAACGCAATAAATTATCATTGCTAAAGGGCAAAAAATTCCATAACTAATTAGTAATTACCGACTTCTTAATTTCTTTTATATACAAGTCTTATAGATCCGAGGGTTCAATGAGGATGGGAGCAGGAGACAGGGAAATTGAACATTGGTTCAATTTTGAACTAACGCCCCAATCTTACTAATTACTAATTAATAATTTTTGACAAATTTATTTTATCAAATAAGGTGCTGATAAAAAAAATTAACTGAACCGTAACAAACATTTTGAGAGACAAAAATAATATTTGGCATTATATTTATGTGATAGATCACTAGCTAGATCAATAGATATTTAATGCCACCTTTTTTAGAGCAACATTATATTTTAATTAAACATTCTTTTTTTCATTTTCACCCAGTGGCATGTCCAAGTTATATGCCTTGTAACAGTCCATTGACCAACACGGTTAGGTGTTTCACTCCCTTTCGCAGCAAAATGTTATTTATTTTTCCTTTTTAAATTTGTTTTTCTTTTGTAATTTTAATTTATTAGTCTTCTCATCCCAATTATTAGTCTTCTACAATAATTATTTCCCTGAACTAATTACAAGAAAAAAAAATTAAAAACAAGACGGTACAACAAAGAAGTAAATCACCAAAAACAAATTGCAAATTTGTGATCTGTGTTGCTTTGAGAGATATGCTGCGGTTATTTGCCAATGTCTGAATCTCACTATTTATTAGTGCATAAAGAATAAATAAGCAAATCACAATGCCAACAAGTAATGTGATTTGTCCTAAAAAGCTACTCACTCCACAGTCACTTGTATTTCCCTAGTAAGGTTTTGGGTGCCTTGCTCTAAGGGTCAATGACATTTTAGATGAGTACAATAGTTAAGCGTGATAAGAAATTCAAATATGGTAGTACAAATAAAATTGGGTATTCTTAAATATACTCACATAATCAGTCTTCTCACCCCATCAAATCTTTAAAAAATCTTACACTTCACCCCAGTGGCGGGGTGAGTTTACTAAAACAATATAAAGACGATAAAGTTTTGTCGCTAAAAGTAAAAAGATTAAAAATATTAATTTTTTATTAATATAAGACATATTAAATAAAGGCAATTAGGTATAAGGGCTCATTCTAATAATAATAAAAAATAATTATAAAGGACACTTAAAAATTAGTCATGTAAATTAAGGACACTGTACAAAAAAGACACTAATAAAAAAACCCCTTCCTTATAATATCGTAAAATAATCATTATGACACTAACAGCAACCAGAAGGTGCTAAATGCTAAAAAAAAATTTAGCACCTTCTGGTTAAAAATGGTGAAAAACTGCAGTAACAGAAATTGAATTCTTAGGAATGCAAATTTCTAATGGAAAAATCAAACTAAAGCCCCATATTTCAAAGCATCTCTTGAAATTCCCAGATAAACTCACTTCGGTTACCCATGTACAGCAATTCCTTGGACTTATAAACTACATGTCTCGGTTCATTCCTCATCTCTCAAAGTACACAGGTCCTCTAACCGAGTTACTGAAGAAATCTTCACCTCCCTGGTCCAAGATTCATGAAGATTGTGCTATTAAGCTCAAATAGCTTACCCAAAACCTCCATCCATTGCAAATTCCTTCAAATGGTACTCGAATATTGCAAATTGATGCCTGTTAGTAACCAGAAGGTGTTAAATGCATTTAGCACCCTTGGACAGCAACCAGAAGGTGTTAAATGTATTTAGCACCCCATGGACAACAACCAGAAGGTGCTAAATGCATTTAGCGCCACAACCAGAATATGCTAAATACATTTAGCACCCCCTGGATAGCGACCAGAAGGTGTTAAATGCATTTAGTACCACAACCAGAAGGTGCTAAATGCATTTAGCACCCCCTGGATAGCAATTAAAAGGTGCGAAATGCATCAAGCACCATAACCAGATGGTGCTAAATGCATTTAGTTCCACCTGGATAATAACTAGAAGGTGCTAAATCCATTTAGGACATTCTGAACAACAACTAGAAGGTAGCACCACTTGAACAATAAACCAGAAAGTGCTAAAATGATTTTAGCACCATTACAAAACAGAGAACAACAAAATTGATGAGATCAACATCTACTTAATTTATTTATATGTATATATATATATGGATCGACGTAGGATTCATAAAAAAAAAAAGAGTTACGATTATATTTTTTTTAAATCCCGTTGGGCTGTCGAAATTGGTCAATTTCGATAGCAAAACGACCTCTGATCGTCTTAATTTTTCGCGCAATTATTGTAACTTTGTCTTCCGAACAACATATCCAAAAATCAGTCAAATCCAATGGTTCGATCAAAAGTTATATATCTTTTACGATTGAACATCCAAAAAAGAAGAAGAAGAAGAAGAAGAAGAAGAAGAAGATGATGATGATGATGATGATGATGATGATGATGATGAGAACGGCGCTCGCTCCTCTAAGCGATACGATTGGAGATTCAGGTGGTGGTGGTGGTGGAAGAGGTGAAATTATTGGTGAGACAACTTCTCTTTTTCCTTGTTCTTTGTTTTCTCTCTCTAAACTATGTGTATGTAAGAGAGAATAATATGTCTTTTGTATAATTAAAATAAATAATATAGCAGGGTATTTTTGTCCATCAACATTTATCATTTTTCTTAAAATTAATTAATATTATGAAAAGTGTCCTTATTGTAAAACTAAATTATGAAATTAGTACTACTTCCTTTTATTAAACATGAGTCCGTCCTTTGAGTTATAAAACATTACGGAGTGAGGCCTTATAACCCATTATCTTTATTAAATAAAACAAAAATTAAATTAATTCTTTTATAATATATATGAAAATTTAAACATTAATTATAATTAAAAAAAAAGCCGAGAAAAGCCCTTGAGCTATTTTTTCTTTATTAACTTTTTTTATACATACTTACGTAAACTATCTATCTCTCTCTTTCTAAAATGTACATGTGAGCGATATGTAATAAGTTAAGTTAGATTGCAAAGGCTCAGAAGACCGTTGAAGTTAACTAATTAATTAACAAAAGTAATAATTAAATCATATACTATATAAATATGTCTTAATTCACTGCATCAAAGATATTAGAAGATCAATTTTATTTTTATCAAAAATACTAGAAGAAAGATGACAGAGGAAAAAAAGAACTCGTAAGAAAAAAAGTGAATAGCAATGAATTTTTTCAAGTGTTCTTAAATGCATCTATAAAATCCGTCTTTTCACCCTGAGTGTTCTTAAATGTTTTTTTAATGGCTTAAAAAAAATTTATTCTTTCTTTTTAAAAATGTTGTCTTTCGTGAAAATGGGAAAAAATGAATTGGAAAAATAAAATAATTTTTAAAAAATAAATCATTTATTAAAATATTTTGTTAGTTTCGATTTCTAAGATATTTAATTTTTTGAGACTCAAGAAAACGATATCCTTGAAAAATATTAAAAGGATAGAGATTTTCTCACTAAACTATTTCATTTTTCAATATTTTTTTACGAGTAATTTTTAGAATTTAAATATTGAAACAATAAAAGCACAACATGCAATACATATATATATATATATATATATTATTTATGACATATTAGGTACATGTTAAGACAAATATTTTTTAGCTTTGACATTGTATAACTTAATGTGTGTTTTATTGAGCTCTACATGCATGCACAAATAAAAAGATTGAATAAATTATGAAAAATATCATTGAAAACATTATCGTGCCAGAGCAAATAAAAATTAAAGAAAATTTATTATAAACTTACATTTATGAGATATATGTAATTAAATGAAAATAGTAGATGATTGTTTGTTGGAAAAAAAATGAAGTTTTTTAATTAATTTTTAAAATTTTAAGTGAGAGAAAACAAATTAGTGACAATTTTTTCAAAGTATAGAAAGTGGGGTGAGAAGAATGGGGTTTACGATATTTTTTAGATTAAGATTAACGTAACTTTGACTTTTAGTAGGGTGAGAAGACAGATTATGTGAGTGCATTTAAGAACACCCATAAAATTAGGTAACTAGTCTCATGTTTAGAAAGCGATTTCTTCTGTCTTATCTTATATAGTTGCTTTGGTCGGTGAAAGACAACCTTAGTTATCCTTAAGACAAGACATATGGAGAATCTGGTCATCAACTTGCTTGAGAGTAAGCCCACGATTTGACTGTTATGCAGCATATATAAATTACTTTGGGTCTCAATAGGCCAGATGTAAACTGTTGACTCTAGCATAACAGTCTTTAATATATTTAGTAAGTATGGACATATTGTATATTGGTGCTGGCCCGTAGGTCACGACTTGCTTCGTTATTTTTATTGGTCCAGACCAAGGCTTAGTTAATAGATCCAGGTCAAGATGTACGTGAAGTCGAAGGTTTGTGATGAGACAGCATTAGTGGAGAAAGAATTGGTGGGGTTGATTTTTTCTTCTTCTTCTTCTTCCTTTTTTTTAATAAAAATAATCAATTAACTCTTATCTGCTAGCTATATCTAGCTCAAATAAAATTGGATTAAATCGGTTGGTTTAAAAATTCTAAATTGAATTCTGCACACTCTTTGAACCAAAAAAAATTTTTTTCCTCTAGATAGGAAATTAAAACGAACTAGTGCCTATACAAAGAAATTATCAATGTGGCAAATTAATATAAACCCTGAAATCATTAGAAAAAAAAACCCAAAACATAATCTGAATTATTATTCAGCATGATCTGACATAAATTAAACACGAGATTGTGTTATGTTTAGTTAACATGACCAACATAGAACACAATATGACCTGACAGATACAATTAAAACTTTCAAATTCTTCATAAACTCGTCCTAAAACAACTAGAAACGAACAAAATTTATCTTATCTAGACACGACAAGACACGAATTGCACGTTGAATTAATAAACAATAGTAATAATTATATCTTTAATTATGTGTCAATAATATTCTAAAATATGAACATCACACAACATTATATCAAGCTAAAACCCTTGAACACAAAGTAACACGAACACAAATTTGTGCGTAAATTTCATATAAATTTCGTTTCTTTATCTCAAATGATTTCTTAGAGTGGGCCCCGAGGTCACATTCCAGACAATGACACAACGTAAAGAGGTAAAATGGGACTTTCTTTGAAGTCCATCTCGGCCAAACTTCCATTTTATTTTTTTTTTGGAAATCTAATGGGTTCTTCACTACCTACTTAAAATGCCACTTAAATCTCAAAACAAATTCAATAGAGATAAGGAGATAAGGAGAACACAAATTCAACAAAGATAAGGAAGCAAAATTTACAAGGGCAAAATACATATCATATCACATACTAATAATTATGTCTACATTAAAAATGTCATAACTTAAAATAAAATTTTCAAAATTTAATAAAAATTTAATATTTAAAATCTACTAATCAAGACCAATTAAACAAGATCTATCATTACTATATAAATATGCAAAAAAATCAAGAAAAATTATTGTGTGTAACATTTAAGGACGTACATTATATTTTCATTTATTATTGACCATCTCAAGCTGTCATTTTTAGAACGTATGTTACGTGGTTGGATTATGATTAAAAGATTCTTTAAAAAATTAAAAACAAGTCGGTCCAATCCAGGCAGGCATAGGAATAAGAGGATGAAGTCAATCGGAGAATCTGAGAAGGAGTCGATTACTTGTGGCCGATGTCATAAGAAGGCAACACAACAGGCTTACTTGTACAGAGGCTATTGACTGGCAACATCATATTAAATTTTAAATTTATTATTGGTCTGAGTATTTTAACTTTGATGTGACATCTTGATTTGTGTATAAAACTTATCTAACTAGGTATTACCCGTGCCGAATGGCACGGGGACGTAAAAAAGAAATTAAAAGTTAAAAATTAGTAAAATTGAGCCAAAAAAATGCTTGTGAACATCTTATTTTGCGACCCTCACAAGAATCTTGAACTCTAGGAAAATGAACACACATGCATGCACAAGCATTCCTAGATGTGTACATACCATATACGTGTGATGTTGGTCAAAAAAGAAAGTCAAAAGGACCCCCGAGAGAAGTTTCAAGAATTACCGGAAACTGCCGGAACTGAAAACCGTCAAAACTCCTGGAAACTTATGAAAGGAGAGTTCCCCATTTCTGATAATCCTCAAATTTTAAGGGTTATTTATATATTGCCTTAAGGAGAAACATATTCAAAATTTAGCTCAATCCATCAGTCGGATCTCCGAAAATTCAGAAAATCGGTAGTTCACTTCAAGTAATCAAAAAGGAATCTTCCGGAAGTAAGTCCAAATGATCTCAAGTTTGGTTAGACGATAGTTCTTGTATCGAGGAACAACATATCCAAAATTCATCATTATCGGACATGGGATCATTAAGAATTAATTCATTTATCGTGCAATTTTAGTCGAAATGACCTTCATAGCAATTAAGAATAAATGGAGGCCTTCCCGAACTCTGATCGATCTCAAAATTGGATACAAGATATAATACATTTGTAGGGAAAATATATCCAAAATTCAGTAAAATCCAATGGCTATAGTTCACTTTCGTTGTTGTACGCAAGTATGTTTGCTACGCGAAAAAAACCTCTTTGTACCAATCTGAGGAGACCGAGTCCTTCTCGAACTCTGATCGGCTTCAAATTTTACAGAGTTTAGAAGACTCATATGGGCAATACATATCAAAAAATCAGAATCATCCAACGGTTAGAACTTGACTTGTAGTACAACAAATGACCTTGTCTACAACAATTACCTTTCCTGCACAGAAACAAACTCTTCGCACCAATTAGAGCAAAAGGAGTCCTTACCGAACTCCGATTGACCTCAAATTTTGATACGATCTATAAGACTTCTAGTCCCAACACATATCTAAAAATTAGCATGATTCAACCGTAGGAAGGATTCGCGATAAGCTCCAAGAGTCCTGATTGCAATATCTTTTCTTTCCAAGCATTTTTCAACCATAAATAGACCCCCCCCTCCATGCATATATTTCGTCAACAATTAAGGGGATTTTGTGGTACACACCAAAAGCCCCTTAGTCTCTTCCTCCAGGGGGGGCTCAGGTATAATTTTTTCTCTCTTCTCTTATTTATTCATCAGTCATATAATTCATATTTGTGTCTGCATAATTTCTAACACTTGATATCTTTTTAAAACCCTTTTTAAAAACAAAAAATTCAAAACCAAAGGCGCATAACAAACCATAATCCAATTCCAAAATAGTATTATTACTTTCTTACTTTTCCAAAAGCCCGGATTACCTGCATTATTATACGAAGGAAATAATAATTGCTATATATCCAATCTAATAGATTGTGTGTATATGTGATGAATACTCGATTATGAGAGTACTATAGTCATATGTACTAGTTTAATCAATAGACTATGATATACGATCGGTCAAGTCGCCTCATATCACATCGAATATAAGATTCCACATCGAATCAGTTTCTGAAAAGCCCAAATCTTTACAAAATCAATTATTTCATTGCATCTATTATTATCAAACTTTTTTTTTCAAATCACACACACTTATTTTCAAAATAATGGGCGAACTAGGAAACACATCGTTTTCATTCCATATCCAAAATTTTGGTTTCTAAGGTAAGCACGAAAAGCTGTAAAGTAATAGCAATAGCATGCAAGAACTAAATTATAACACACACATATCCTACTTAAGAGACCGAAAGGGCGAATTGGGTGCCTAACACCTTCCCAATTCGTAACTTAATCCCCGAACCTTTGCATCAACTGGTTTCGTATACATTGTGTATAAGAGGATATTTAGTCCATAAATACGTCTCTTTTAAAAAAACCTTATTTATTTGTTCAGTAAAACAACCTGGTGACTCTTATTCTTTTCAAAATCGATTTTCAAAGTAACACGGAGTTGTTGCACATGAGGACTCAGGCATCAAGAACGCGGGTTCTCACAGTGGAGAATCCGCTGGGAATTTTTTAAGAGGATTAGACTCTGAACAAAAGTAAAATATGCGTGGATAATTGTCCCTATTTGCGTGCTTTTCTTTTTGGCCTTAGTTTTAGGATAAAATAGATGTGATTTAGGTGGATACCCTGATTCCCTTTTATTTGTAATTAGTTTGAGAAAAATATTTTCATAAATAAAATTTGAAAGTACTCTAACAAACCCTAAAAGCACTTGTCATAATTTACCTCCATAATTGTTATTTTTTCACGCACGCACTATCATCATGCATTATCGCGAGTGTGAAATTATCACATTCAACCCGGAAATACTGCTTAGTGAGTAGGGAGTTGGCTCGTCTGGGTCAACATAAACCAAAAGCTCTTATTTCCACTTTCTTTGGCCAAGTACCAACCGAGGTATATCGAGTGACGAGAACATTAACGCACCCGGGACATATATCAAAAGGTCCTTGCACGTACTCGCCCTTGGGGTAAATAGCAAGACCTAGCCAAATAGGAGGGAACCTAAACCTTACCCATCAAACCATGCTTGCATATAGAATGAGTCAACCTAGTACACATAGTTTCGGCATGTTATTCTTGACTGTCAGTCGTGAGAAATAATGAATCAGTAGGCCTTGTCATGCATAAACCAATCTTCGGTATTGACAAGTACGGCCTGAGGCTGTCCCACCTCGCCCGTAGAAATCCCTCACCGAGGACATTTCATTGAGAATTTTCCTATAGTTATTTCTATTAAAAGCAAATCTAAGAAGAGAGAACTTCTCGATTTTTCAAATTATTTTTCAAAAAAAGAGTAATTTTCCAAAAAAGTGATTTTCAAAACCAAAAGGTTAAAAGGGCATTTCGAGAATGCATATCCCCACCCTAAACCTATCAACGGGACTCTCAAGTTGTTGCTGTCAGTCTGTTTTCGCCCTAAACACCAAAAAGTGGTTTTTGATTTTATTTTCCTGTTGAGTCATAGTTTTTCAAGAGTTATGCAACCCATGAAAAATATTGATTTCTTGGTCAATCCCCAATTTCTTTCCCCCCATTCTTCACCATGCTCAGATTATCTATCGCACTAGACGATTTACAAGATCAGACTTACCACTAATCATGTCTTCTCGTCACAACACCGAGCTACCAATCGATCTAACCGGGGTCAACAATATTAAGGGTAACCATGAAGAAGCCTCTCGTGTAGCAGATCCACCGCCTAGTCCCATTCTCCCACAAACTGAGGGTGGCACCTTAACCCTTGAACACCTCTACCATCTAATCCAAGATCTGACCCAGTCTATAGCCATCACGAAGAATCACCAAGCTGCCACCCAAGCTCGTCTGGACACCCTAATCACTATCGGAACATGAGCTAAATCAAGCCAACACAATCCAAATCCATACCCAATGAAGACAACCAAACCTGAGGCCCAGTAGCTCCACTTAACATTCGCCTCCCAACATTAACCCACCTCCTTGTGATCCCTACAAACATCGATATACCACCTCTTGTCACAGATCTGCAGAGCGAAATTAGGCCAATGAGATCATTAGGCAATTTAGTTATACTACTTCTAGCCTAAAAGGATGGAGTTGAGTGCCATAATTTCATTATGTTAACACTCCAGAAATTGAAAGTAAATATAAAGCAATCCCAAAAGCAGGTGTAAATTGTAGGAACAATGCTACAATTGTTCCTACAATTTACACCTTCCTTTGGGAGAAAAATTTTCATGAAAAAATCGTGTGGGGGGCAGGGGTGAAGACCTTAATTTGGTGACGAAACATTAAACCTACGTCGTCAAAGAGGTTTGTAGTTATTTTTTATTTTTACTTTTTTAATATAATTAAAATTAACCTGAATAAATACTTATTTATTTATTTCGATCTTCTTATTTACGCCTTTTAAATAATCAAATTGATTATAAAAAAAATTTGACCACCCAAAATCATAATAACTCAACCCTTACCAACCAATAGATTATCTATATAGAATACTTGGCTTACCGTCTTGGCAAGAATAAATGAAAATTCGCCATACCAGCTGGTATTTGTGTTGACGAATAAAAGCCCAAGATTATATTTTGTGCTGCAGGGAATCAGGGGGAACTTCACTTGTACCACTTACACATAAACAACAAAAACCAGCATGCCTTCCGCATACCTTAGTTCGACAACAGCTTATAGAATCCCATAGTATGTGATGTCACCGGCCATTACCATCACTCCACTGTTCTAAGTATTTTTGATCTGGTCTCGCTGATGGCACACAAACTTGACACCGTTTTATGTGTCGCACCGTGAATAAATGATGCAACGCATAGGCCTAGATGCCATAATATATACCTCCCAGTTGTATTTAGGAGCACCTCTATATTGCAGATCGTGCATCTGCATAACAAAATATATAGAACATTAGTCAACTGCATATGACAAATACAAGTAAGTTAAGGTTGAATGTTTACTCATTTAGGGAAATGGCTCCTTCTAGCTATGTGAACTTTGCAAGTGAAAAAGAGAGAGGCACATTATGTATGCATTACAAAAATTGTGAGAATTTTTAATGCTTACCTAAAATTTGAATGGACAAGGCATGAGATATAACGGCGGTGGATGGAATGAGAAGCGGTGTTAATGGACTCGCTTGCTCTTGAGCTACCTGTGGTTTTTTTTCCCTTAATACTTTAAGTTATGTGTTTTAAGGTTGTTGGGGGTGGCGGTTTAGGCATAGCACATCCATTTGGAACAAGTGAAAATCACGTGATAAACTAGACCCTAACGTCCAGTCCAAAACGATGGCTAAACACTAATTTCAATTAAAAAGATGGCTAAAGTTTAAATATGTATTATCAATGGTGACCAAAGTCTACAAGCCCCACTCTTAATTCATACCACAATATTAATGTAGGAAAAACTGTCTTTAAATATATGGAGATCCACATAATCAAAATTTTACAACACTCCCCCTTGGATGTCCATTATGCTAAAATTCAATGACGATTGCCTCATTAAAACATTTTTAATGAAAAACCCACTAGGAAAAAACGAAAATAAAGGAAAAAAGAGTACAATATTCTTCTGGATCATTGAACTGACATCAAATGCATAATTTTTTGCCTTGTTAAAACTTTTACTAGGAAAACCCAATGGGACAAAACTTAGTTAAAGGAAAAAGGTAACAACGTGCAAGTATTAGGTAGCATACTTTAGGATACCCCCGATTATTTACTCCCCCTCATGACAACAATTACATTTAATTTGATAATGAAGTCAAATCATACCAATCTTGTAAATTGGTTTTTGGAATATCGGTTTCGACAATCACCTCATGAACAAACTCTACAATGTTGTCACTAAGGTGGACCTACTTGACATCAATCTTAATTTGTGTTCTTCTAATGCTCATGAGTGAATAAAACTTATGTGAGACATATATCATTTTTGTCACCTTGAAACTTTCTTGAATATATGCTATACAAGATGCATTGTATTCATAGATAACACTCGAAACATCTGTAATGTAAGACAATTAACAAAAACTACGAATATGCAAAAGTAAAGGTCTAGGTTACATACATGTCCGATTAGCTTCATAAAGAGCTAAAATTTTAGAGTGGTTGTAAGAAATCACCACTAATTTTTTATATTATATCATTAAGAAATAACAGCGTTACCACTAGCAAATACTAAATGCAATTGAGATCATACTTATGATAATCGAAAAAATATCATGGATTGGCATAACATAGCAACTTAGAACCAAAAGAGTGATATAGTTAAAATTCAATTAAAGCTTTGGTTCCTCGTGGATATCTGATGATATATAAGTTTGGATTAACAAAAGCTATGATATGATGATAAAGTAAAGGTTTGGGTTACATACATTTCCGATTAGCTTCATAAAAAGCTAAAATTTCAGAGTGGTTAGAAGAAATTGCCCCAAAAATTTTATATTATATCGTTAAGAAATAACAGCATGACCACTAACAAATACTGAATGCAATTGAGATCATACTTATGATAATCGAAAAAATATCATGGATTGGCATAACATAGCAACTTAAAACCATAAGAGTGATATAGATAAAATACAATTAAAGCTTTGGTTCCTCATCGATATCTGATGATATATATGTTTGGATGTTCATTTATGTGTAAAGACTAGATAATCATCGGAATGCTCGATGGTTGTACCATATCCATAAAATATTTTAACAGATTATGTATAGTTAGATTAATTGACTAACCCCCATTAGAGCTTCTCTCGATCTGCAGTTTGAGACAAAATATTATTTTTTCATGGTATTTTATTTGAAATTCATTCTTTAAATAGTTAATAGTTTTCTCGAACTCTTCAGGAGTCTTGATTAATGTATCCATATAAACTGGCAATATTAAAATCCTTTTGAGGATTTGTTTGTAAAGCCACATGGCAAATGCGACCGTTTCTATTTCATTTCTTAGACAAATCTTTATTAAGATGATTGTACTGCATTCTTCTGGAATGGATAAGTCCATACAATTAGTGTCTTGCTTGTCGAGTACGTACAATTCGACTTTGCTTCATACAAAGTTAATCTTTATGTGATTTTCACATAAATGTTAAAGTTTAAGTCCCCGTATAAATTAGCGGTTTAACATATTTAAGTCTCATATATAATATTCCAACCACTGTTAAGCTAATTATCAGATATTTGAAATTTATATATTGGATCCATAATTGAGGGAATATAATACTCATAAATCAATTCTAGTTTTTTGTAGGTAAACCTTGCCATAAAGTGTTGTAGTGCTTGTGTTTCCGTAATTTTTCATCTATTTCATTTCTTTTTCTTACTTAAAGAGCACCATTTTGTAACATCCATAGGTTAATACCTTTTGGTTGGTTTGTACTATAGATCCAGATATACCACATTTATTTATAGATTCAAATCTGCATTAATTGCAATTTCTCATTTGGCCTATTTTCTCTTTGTCGACATTTATTGTTGTA